>JBBPBX010014753.1:39673-50439 GCA_038048925.1 Garcialebias charrua | reverse complement strand
GATCAATGCACCAAGGTCATCGTGTCACCCGGAAGTACTTACTTTTCGTCATCACTACAAAGATTGTAAATGTTAAAAATAATGCTCTTGTATGTTTTTTAATTTATTTTAAAATAATTTAAGATCTTTATTTAAGCAAAACAAGTATACATCAAAACAAGAGAATGAAGTATACAACACAATACAACAACCACACAAACAAACAACCAGGGGTGATAATTAGATAAGAACATGCAAAGATGTACATACTGAAATTGTCCTTAGAGCCTTTTCATTTGTAGAGTCTGTTATTGATTTGATATACAGTTCATTTCTTTAACAGAGAGAAACAAGGTGTTTTATTAGCAAATTTACATTTATGAATATAAAATTTAGCAAAGAGGATTAGCAGGTTTATTATAAAGAAACGTTTAGCATCCTTTCTATGGAATTTATAGAAACAAACTAAAACATTTTCCCAGCATAATGAAAAATTCTTTAAAATATGGTCGATGCTCTTGTATGGTGTAGTTCATATGTGAAGCACAAAGTTTCCCATGATCCGTAGCGGCAGAAATTTAGTTGAGCTTTTTTGTGATTTATTTACCTGAGGATGATTGAGTTTATGGCAAGATTTTTTTAAATTTAAATTTAAATTATTTATTTATTTTATTTAATTATTTATTTATTTAAATTTTTATTTAAATTTTAATTTAAATAAATAGCTAAGGTCGTTCCTCTTTTTAAAAATGGTAATAAATGTGTATTCAACAATTATAGACCTATATCCTTGTGACCACAGTTTTCTAAAATTATTGAAAAACTATTTGTGAACAGACTAGATCAATTTATAGACAAACAAAATATTCTAAGCAACAGTCAATATGGGTTCAGAGCTAAAAACTCTACATCAATGGCTCTCATGGAATTAATGGAACAAATAACAACTGCTGTCGATCAAAAACAATATTGTGTCAGTATTTTTGTTGATTTAAAAAAAGCATTCGATACTATTGATCACACCATTCTCCTTGAAAAACTGAACAAATATGGTATTAGAGGACCAGCATTACAGTGGGTATCTAGCTACTTAAAAGATAGGAAACAATTTGTACAAATAAATGATGTAAGATCTGACCTCTGTAATATCACATGTGGAGTTCCCCAAGGCTCTGTACTTGGACCAAAGCTTTTTATTTTATATGTGAATGACTTGGTAAATGTGTCAGGACTCCTTAAATGTGTACTTTTTGCTGATGATACCACTTTTTTCTGTTTAGGTGAAGATATAGAACAAATGTTGGAATTGATAAAGACAGAATTTGTCAAGATACAAACTTGGTTTAAAATAAATAAATTATCATTAAATCTAGAAAAAACTAATTACATGATATTCGGTAATAAAAAGAAAACTGTTGATGTTCCACTCAAAATTGAGGATGTTGAGATTTGTAGAGTGAGTGAGGTGAAGTTTTTGGGTGTTATCATTGATGACAAACTGACATGGAAACAACACATAAATTCTGTAAGAATAAAAATAGCTGAATCGATTGCAGTACTGTACAAAGTCAGAGACCTATTAAATGATAAAGCTCTGTATTTGTTGTATAACACAATTGTTGTTCCACACTTAATCTATTGTATTGTACAAGTACATCCATCAAGTACATTATTTTATCAACTAAAGTTATTGAAGTTCCATGATTTGGTAGACTATAATATTTTATCAGTTATGTATAGAGCTCAAAATAATGCATTACCTTTAAATATCCAAATGCATTTTGTTAAAAGACAAAGTTGTTATAATCTTAAGGGGACAGAGATGTTTGTAAAACCACAATTCAGAACTAGTTTGAAGGGACGTTCTACCTCAATCCAGGGAATTAGATTATGGAATGGCTTGGAGAATGTAGTTAAAAATGCCAAGTCAATGTTTACATTTAAGAAAATGATCAAAACAAATGTGTTAAAAAATATATATATGAAATAGCGTAATGTGTATTGTATTAGTTAGAAAATTAGAAAGAGTTAGTCATTTTGTACTGTTGGTTGAAGATTATTATTGTTTAATCTGATTGTTGGAAAAAAGTTGGTTGAAGATTATTATTGTTTACATGGTTGATTATTGTTGTTTAATCTGATTGTTGGAAGTAATGGGCAGATATTTATTCTTCTTTCTGCTACCTTTCATTTTTTTATATTTTGTACAATATCATTTATGAGATTATCTTGTATTGTTTCTTTTGTAAAAAAAAAAGAACAAATTCAATAAACATAAACATAAACATAAACAAACATAAACATAAACAAATTACGGTTTGAATCTTAAAAAAACTACACTGGCTTTGAGTGAGCTCTCTTCTTGAACATAGATGATCTTTGAAACGTAACGTCTCGCGTCATGTTCAGTTTGCTGAGTTAACCGAGGCAGACGTGAGGTGTAAGTGTCTGAGGCACATCCTTATGGTTTATAAATCTGTGGTGCTCGGAAGAAGAAGAAGAACCGCGTCAGCAGCGCTTCCTGACAGATCGGTGAAGGACACTCGCTGCTGTAACACCGGCTCTCTCGGTCGATCTGTGGCTCTTCGGTCGGAGGAAAATGGAGAACTTTGATAATCTCAGTGCGTCGGAGAAAGCAGAAGCGACGGAGCTCCAGAAGATGATCGCCATAGAGCAGCAGAAGGCGCAGTTTCAGGCTCAGGTTCGTTTGTATCCCATGAAGGTCTGCGTCTGTCAGGCCACATGTCTGCAGGACTCTGGACTCCTGAGGGCTTCATAACCAGGTGTGGCATTACTCATGCCCTGAGAGCATGAATAAATTAAGTTTAACAACGCCACCCTGGGAATTTCACCCAGAGAGTACCTTATTACTTCAAGGCCACGCAGGTTCGCTTTGCACTGATTAAAACATCCGGGACAACTGTTCAAAAATAACAATGATAATTTATTTACAGTTACCTTAAAACATTCTTTATTTACATTATGTTCAACATTCTTTTTTTAATTATTTCATTCATTTTATCCCAACTAAATAACAGACCCAAAAACCCTTTAAACGACACTAAATTACTTCAATAAATACATACAGGTTACTTCAATAAATACAGCTTTGCACAACTATACAGTTCACCCTTCACTGGTTCTGGCACTCTCGACATGCCGTAGAAAGGGCAAGTGGCCGCACTGACGTCACACTCTACGTGCCACTGCAAGGGGAACACAGCTGACGGCACCACAGTCCATGTTCATAAAGCAACAGTCTCCGGAAACAGAGCAG
Source organism: Garcialebias charrua (assembly GCA_038048925.1). Lineage (NCBI taxonomy): Eukaryota > Metazoa > Chordata > Actinopteri > Cyprinodontiformes > Rivulidae > Garcialebias > Garcialebias charrua. Next base: position 47,183 of record JBBPBX010014753.1, on the reverse strand, counting down.
CAGTAGTCCCGATGTGGGGAGACCTGCTGGTCCTCACAACCATATACACACACACACGTACACACACATCCTCGTAGCCGGAGGGAGGGAAGAAGCCCAGCACCGCAGCGCTCTACCGTGCAGCAGTCAAACAGCCCGTACCACACTCAATGACTGGTTGCCTTTACGGCCAAAACCCGTGGGACACCATGACGGTCAGAACCCACGGCACCAGCCACACGGCGAAGTGTGAAGACGACCCTGTCTGCCCGCATGCAGAGCAGCTGCTCTTATACCACGCCCACTCTAACAACCAGACATTCGCACCTGGAACCCATCAGCCTGATCAGGCATCATTCTCTACTGCTACATTCTACCTCCACCTTTTGTATCGGCGACCCGACGATAATCCATTAAAACTGATCCCATCAGCTCCTAAGACCAGAGCTAAAATCTCAAAAACCCCTGAAGGGAAACCAACACGTGGCAGCCACCATTTCATGACTCCACAAACTTTAATTACTAGGACCAAGCATCCACAGGTCCAACCAAAGCGGTAGCACCTCAGTGCTCCTCAAAAACACGTGGCAGCCATCATGTCATGACTCCACAAAAGTTATTACCGGAAGCTATCCAACACTTCCACAACTGGTCTTTAACAGTCCCAGTCGAACACGTGGCAGCCATCATTTCATGACTCCACAAACTTCTCAATATTACCAGGACCAAGCATCCACAGGTCCAACCAAAGCGGTAGCACCTCAGTGCCCCTCAGAACACGTGGCAGCCATCATCTCATGACTACACAAACCTCAATATTACCGGAAGCTATCCAACACTTCCACCAACTGGTCTTTAACAGTCCCAGTCGAACACGTGGCAGCCATCATGTCATGACTCCACAAATTTAAGAAGCTATCCCAAAATCCGGACATTATAAGAGGGAGCTCCTGAAGACTCTCTCCCCCCCACGTGACCAATCCAAAGAAATGCTTGGGCAGCCACCTCACATGCTCTCATCCACCACTTCATTCAACCTTATACCCATCCTACCCCTAAAGATGGACACTTCCTATCTCTAGGCACAAAATCAATCTCGCTGCTTCAGGGAGACTGGACATAGGAGGGCATAAGGCAATACTGAAGAAGTAGACCGTTGCATCTAAGCCGGCCTGCCCCAGTCTTAACCGTTCATGGTCAACTCTTTTAAGTTCCTGAATTTCTGCCATAACGACCAGTTTCATCCACCCACCACTTTAAAGATTTGCTGAAACCACCACTGCTCTGCTTCCGGACCGGCCAATCTGCACACAAAACACATAATCCAAAGAAAAAAAACAAAACACCAATACTGTAAATCTCAAACTACTGGTCCCGGATGTTCATAAAAAGCAAATGCAAACGCCCTACCAACAACGCCAAAAATGTGGCATTACTCATGCCCTGAGAGCATGAATAAATTAAGTTTAACAACGCCACCCTGGGAATTTCACCCAGAGAGTACCTTATTACTTCAAGGCCACGCAGGTTCGCTTTGCACTGATTAAAACATCCGGGACAACTGTTCAAAAATAACAATGATAATTTATTTACAGTTACCTTAAAACATTCTTTATTTACATTATGTTCAACATTCTTTTTGTTATTTCATTCATTTTATCCCAACTAAATAACAGACCCAAAAACCCTTTAAACGACACTAAATTACTTCAATAAATACATACAGGTTACTTCAATAAATACAGCTTTGCACAACTATACAGTTCACCCTTCACTGGTTCTGGCACTCTCGACATGCCGTAGAAAGGGCAAGTGGCCGCACTGACGTCACACTCTACGTGCCACTGCAAGGGGAACACAGCTGACGGCACCACAGTCCATGTTCATAAAGCAACAGTCTCCGGAAACAGAGCAGCAGTAGTCCCGATGTGGGGAGACCTGCTGGTCCTCACAACCATATACACACACACACGTACACACACATCCTCGTAGCCGGAGGGAGGGAAGAAGCCCAGCACCGCAGCGCTCTACCGTGCAGCAGTCAAACAGCCCGTACCACACTCAATGACTGGTTGCCTTTACGGCCAAAACCCGTGGGACACCATGACGGTCAGAACCCACGGCACCAGCCACACGGCGAAGTGTGAAGACGACCCTGTCTGCCCGCATGCAGAGCAGCTGCTCTTATACCATGCCCACTCTAACAACCAGACATTCGCACCTGGAACCCATCAGCCTAATCAGGCATCTTTCTCTACTGCTACACAGGGATGGCATAGTTACATTGAAAAAGTAACTTAGTTAAGTTACTGATTACTTGATTTGGAAAGTAACCAAGTTAGGTTACAAGTTACTTTATCGATAAATCGATAGCAGTACAGTACAGAAACCTTTAGTTTATTTTAGTTATACTTTTTATACTCTTTTTTTATACCACTATGCAAAAAAAAAAACAAAAAAAAAAAACACACAGGACAGTGTTAGTTTTACTATTTTTATGCTTATGTCTATTATTATATGTTTCAGTGTTTCAATGTTTAGATGTTTACTGTTGCACCGAGGGACTGAGAGAAACGCAATTTCGGTCCTGTGTATGTCCTGTACAGTACATATTGCAGATCTGACAATAAAGTTGACTTTGACTTTGACTTTTGTACTGTACAAGTCAGAGACCTATTGAATGATAAAGCTCTGTATTTGTTGTATAACACAATCATTGTTCCACACTTAATCTATTGTATTGATGTTTGGGGGAAAGCGTGTAAAACAATCACAAAGCCTATTTTTGTATTACAGAAAAGAGCTGTAAGAATTATCACTAGAAAGCATTACCGTCATCCATCAAGTACATTATTTTATCAACTAAAATTATTGAAGTTCCATGATTTGGTAGACTATAATATTTTATCAGTTATGTATAGAGCTCAAAATAATGCATTACCTTTAAATATCCAAATGCACTTTGTTAAAAGACAAAGTTGTTATAATCTTAAGGGAACAGAGTTGTTTGTAAAACCACAATTCAGAACCAGTTTGAAGGGACGTTCTACCTCAATTCAGGGAATTAGATTATGGAATGGCTTGGAGAATGTAGTTAAAAATGCCAAGTCAATGTTTACATTTAAAAAAATGATCAAAACAAATATGTTAAAAAAATATATGTGAAATAACGTAATGTGTATTGTATTAGTTAGAAAATTAGAAAGTGTTAGTCATTTTGTACTGTATTAGTATTAGTTAGAAAACTAAAAAGAATTAGTCATTTTGTACTGTTGGTTGAAGAATATTATTGTTTAACCTGATTGTTGGAAAAAGTTGGTTGAAGATTATTATTGTTTACATGGTTTGACTACTGTTGTTTAATCTGATTGTTGGAGATAAGGAGCAGATATAATAAGATTTATTCTTCTTTCTGCTACCTTTCATTTTTTTTACATTTTTGTACACTATCATTATGAGATTGTCTTGTATTGCTTCTTTTGTAAAAAAATGAACAAATTTAATAAACATAAACAAACATAAACATAAACTTTATTAGTTACTTTCAGCAGCTGCTGACAACAAGCCTCCGCCACCTCAACATAATGGGACATCAACAATGTATCTCATATCAAGTTGAACTTAAAAACTATTTCAGGAAAAAGAATACGTATTAAAACAAAATGGTCTTTCTTGACTTCATTAAACATAAATACAGGTGGTCCCAGACTTTTTTTCATTCAACCTTTATTTATACAGGCTAGCCTCATTGAGCCATGGGGACTCATTTACAAGAGGGACCTGTCTCACTCACACCCAGGGTCAATTTAGAGTTACCAATCAGTCTAACATGCATGTTTTTGGACTGTGGGAGGAAACCGGAGCACCCGGAGAAAACCCACGCATGCACAGAAGCCGTTTACGCATTTGCCGGCCCTCCCCGGTCCCGCTCGTCTCTGGTTGGCCCAGAGCCAGCTCTGGCCCGCCCTCGTTGATTGCGCACTGTCCGGAGAGCAAGCCTTGAAGTGGGTGGGGTGTTCACTTGACGTGGGTGGGGTATTCACTTGACGTGGGTGGGCAGTTCTTACCGAAAAGCTCAGAATGCGAATTTTTGGAAAAAACGAAATAAATACTGAGTTTTCATGTGTTTTTTCACTACAGTTAGCAAGTTAAGCATATAAACACACGTTTCCGATCATTTTTATGCACTCAAAAGTAGTTTTTAGATGAAAATAGAGTGTTTTTAGGTGCGCTGGCGAAATTTACGAGCGGACTTCCGGGTTGCGAATTTTTGGAAAAAACGAAATAAATACTGAGTTTTCATGTGTTTTTTCACTACAGTTAGCAAGTTAAGCATATAAACACACGTTTCCGATCATTTTTATGCACTCAAAAGTAGTTTTTAGATGAAAATAGAGTGTTTTTAGGTGCGCTGGCGAAATCGCAGTTGATGACTCAACACGCAGCTAGTCACGCCCTCTGGTCTCGCCCCTACACGAAGCAGTCCAGCCCCTGCTGCAAACAACGAATCAAATGTGAGCAGTAAATGACGTGAAACTGGGCCCGTCGGGCCGCGGTCCGATGGAACCACGGTGGAGATGGTTCCAAAACGAGGGCGGAGCCGGGGAAAAAAAGGAAAATGCGGACACGCTGAACCCGGGTTAGAGGGCGGGGCGGGGCCACCCGGGCCTTTAAGGGCTGGTCAATGCGAAAACGGCTAGAGAGAACATGCAAACTCCACCCAGAAAGGCCCCCGGACCGGGATTTGAACCGGGGACCTGCTCGCTGAGAGGCAGCAGCTCTACCAGTTGTGCCACCGTGCTGCCCGACAGACTTACGAGCGAGTTCCGTTCCTCCGACGAAAATCTCGTAAGTCCGTACTGACCTTTAATCGACCTTTATATAACACACGAGCCGCCACTGAACACGTACATGTAGGTAATGAAGTTACCAAGCATTTCAACTATCCTAACACTTTAAAACAATTTAAAACATTTATAAAAAATATAAAAAATTAATTTCTTACTTTGAGCGCAGCTTCTCTCGTCTCTTAGCTCCGCCGCGTTACGTCCGAGCTCCCCAGCTTTCTGCAGCACCACGCAGTCCAAACTGTTTAAAGGAAGGACTGTTAGTACGCTAACTTCATACATTTGGAGCCAGAAAAATATTTAATAAACTTACCGAAAGCCGTTTCTCCGCGGTGTTCGTTCATCCAAACAAGCTGCCCGCGTTAGCTGTTGTTAGCCCTCGCCAGATTAGGCCTGCTCTCGTTAGCGCTCGTTAGCATGTAGCACATCCAAAAAAGGCTGTCGGAGCTGCTTCTCCACGTTAGCTGGGTGTCCATCCGACATCTTAGGCGAGCTCTCGGACATTGAGGCGAGCTCCCGTCCATCGGTTCGGTTTGGTTCTGGTGGGGGTCCGCTTAGCATTTAGCCTAGCCTTAGCTTAGCCCATGAGCTAATGTTGTCGCGCGGCGCTTTGGAAGCGATCGCGGCTGCTGCTCCAGGCCTGAGACGTCCACAGAGTTCACCGAGCGTTTCCAGCTCATTTATCCGTATCAGGCAACCTCTCATCTGACACACGATCCTCCAAAGCCGGCTGTCGAGGCCGAAGCTAACCGAAAACTGGCAGACACTGCCGAAAACTGCGTAAATCGGCTTCTAAATAATAATAATAATACTTTATTTATAAAGCCATTTAAAACAACCACAGCTGCAACAAAATGCTGTACACATAAAATCAAGAACATTTAAACACATATATTAATTTTTTTTATTAATGAGATGCGTTCGTAACACCGAATCGCCGCAAGTCGAGACCCCCGTAAGTCGAGGACTACCTGTACTTTTTATAAAAATAAAACTGTATTTCTTACTTCAGTATCATAAAGAAAAACTTGTTTTACATAAAACAGTGTATTTCTTGACTTCATTAAACATAAATACTATTTTTACAAACAAAAAGTCTTACTTCACTTTTCTAAACATAAATACTTTTTAAAATAAAAATATAATAAAGACGGTCTTTCAAAGTAAAAAAAAATCAAAGTTCTTTTACTCACTCCCTACCTGCTTCTCTTAGCCATCGAAGTTTAACTTTAGGACAACTGACAGCTGTGAGAAGGGCAACTTTGTTGTCCAGCACACCGGCAACACGAGTCTGGATAGCCTGAAAAATATAACCGATATGTTTTGATGTCTACAATGCCTACTATTTATTATGTAATTAAATTACTTGCAAACCATGCCTAATGTAGGGTCAATATTATGTATTTAATTTTGTTTGGGGATTCTTATTGACATTTGTTTTAATATTTTTTTGCAATGATAATGAATATACTGTACAATGTACAAAAATAGTGTGATGTAAGAAATTTTAGCTAGCTTACAGATGGAACATACCTTCACTGTAGCGTCTGGAAGGCCTGCAGTCATCCTGGAGAGTGAATCTTTCACAGCCAGGGTCTTCTGCATCAGAACTTCAAGTGTGGGCAGTAAAGTCCCATAAGGACAGTCACCTTCTTCTCCCATATAGCTTCTGTTACTGGCATTAGCAGTCCAAATAACCGCGGTAGTTGACACAAAGTTGACATCATTCAGTGCAGCCTTCAGATTTCTCTCCACCTCTGCATACTCCTCCAGATAAACAGAGAAAGCTCCTCTGTGAGGCAGCTCAGCATTTACAGTGGTGGGGATTCAGTTGATTATGACACAAACGAAGGCGAGTCAACCATGTTGAAGGGCAGCATTTCTTCTACTACAAACCGTCTGACCAACTTTTTTTAAACTCCCCCACTTACTGGTTTTGCACCAAAGGCAAGTTTTTGTTGTTTGCTGGTGGGGGACCTCCTGTCCCAGCTCTCTGCTTCGAACCACCTGGCGGGACTTGCTCCAAGTTTTACTGTCCCATGCTGTGACTCCAAATGTTTCTTCAGATTTGATGTGGCGTTTTTGAAGCTAGACAGCACTTTCTTGCCAGCACAGAGGGTACAACAAACCTTAAAGTGCGACTAAACCCAAAATTAACTTTTTTTAGCTGATAAACTCCCTAGAATGTGTTTAAAATATTATCTAGCACTATGGCTGTGTTTATTTTCACATAATTGTGCATATCTGTGTAAATTGGCAATATTTGGCAATATTTGGTCTAAAACTGTGTTTACGGTAGTCCTTTGGGTTGAACAGAGGTTATTGAACCTTAATTTTCATATTGGTCAGGACTGTTCACTCTGACATCACAAAAGCCGTTTACGCATTGGCCAGCCCTCAATGACCCGGGTCTCCCCTGGGTGGCTCTGGGCCACCCGCGTTCATTACGCATTTGCCGCAAAGCCGCCTTGAAGTGGGTGGGCAGTTCTCTGGAAGTGGGTGGGGTGCTCTCTTCACGTGGGTGGAGTGTTCGTGTTTTAAGAGAGGAGACTCCGCTAAAAAAAAATTGTTAGCTGGATATATATATATTAGTGTTTCTGCGTTTAATTTTTGTTAATAACTGATCACAACTGGGACAAAGTTATTTTACTTTTTTTTTCTTTATTCACATTTTCTTTTAAATA
>JBBPBX010014753.1:7413-39441 GCA_038048925.1 Garcialebias charrua | reverse complement strand
AATACCACATCCCGACACACTGTGGAAAATGGGAGACTTGTAAAAGTAACCCCGTTTTCCATGTAGGAAGTTTGTTTTAAAGCACAGAAAAAATAATCTAGTGTCAGGAACAAAGAAAGACACCCTGTTCGTAAGTCAGATAAACTTTGTTTTGCCCTAATTATCTTACAAACAGGTATTTGCATCAGTAAGCTTTATAGAAGACTCATTTCCATGCCCTCTGCATTGGATCCACCGCTATGACACAATAAGCTTTGTTTCTGTTTTGTGGATGCCAGCTACAAGCATACATGCACTGCAGCTTTCCAGCAAGCTTTTTTCTCATTCAGGAGAAACAGTGAAGCCATTACAGAGACCTAAGGCTCCATCATGGCAACAAAGTACAGTACATGAGTTTGAAGACCTGAACATTGGATTACCGGTATTACCAGAAAAATCGATGCAACCATCTGACATATAGTGTACCAGGTAATATGACTAATAAATTAAGACAGATTACTATTGCAGGTTCATATGAAAGCATGTTGCTGACATTCTGAAGTAGCTCGCTGTCAGTGCTGTTTGCATGCACCAAAATTTTAATGTAGACAAACATCAAAACGTTTAAAAATCCATTTAAAATCCATATTATATTTATCTCATTCATAGCCAAAAAAAAGGACCAACCGGACTATGATGTGAGCTCAAGCTAAAACCAGCAGAGCTTACTACAACCTTACTTCATTACAACAAAAATTATAAACGCAATGCAATAAAACAGTTTATCCTGTGATTGGAAATGATTTTGTTTGGAGAAGAAACTCTGACATCAATTAACTCTCATCAGGCTGGTAGCAGGAATATTCATTGTGCCTGGTGTCCTCCGCTGAGTGAGACTTACTTGTTTTAATTGCATGTGTGCCATTTAAAGACAATAAGAGCATCTTTTGTGGTTATGTCCAAAGTTTGCATCATTGTTTGGATGCGGAGCATCTGATAAGAAATCCCTGCCAAGTCCTCATCTCTTTAGCAGTGGAAACGCTCGTTAGGAGGATGAGAGTTGTTTGCAAGCGTTTCGGAAAAATAACCCTCAGTGATACCGAAGAGAGCCCAGGGACATACACTCATGCACACACGTACAAAGAAAACAGCCAAGTCAGTCTAACCACACTGCACTGGCTGGTAAATTGTGGTAAACAAATGTGGTAAACTCCTTGAAACACTTGATTAAATATTTAACAAAAGAATGTGTAGTGTGTCTGATTACTCAATGCTCTAGTTATTCCAGTGAGATGCCATCATGGCAACGCATACTTACTTTCAAGACTTTAAACTTTGCAAAGACAGTTTGCTCTTCACTGACCCAAGGCCTACAGCTAAACAAGACAGAGGTCACTGAGGACTTCGTCTGTTAGTATGGACTCAAATATCTGTCCTACATATACTGTGTGGAAAAGGAGTGAGCCAATTGAGACCATTTTAACCTCCGATCCCTTTGTTCTCCCTGCTGGGTTATGCCATAAAAATGATAAACCTAACAGTTATAAGGTAGCAGCGTACATCCCATCACACCAGGAAATGAGTCTGAACCTCAAGTGACTGCTGCTCATTGCTACTGTGCTAAAATTGCACCTGTTTTTCTTTGTTTTGCATCCCTCAGTCTGGCAGCGCTGTAAAAATTGAAATGTCATATAAAACGTGACAGCATGCTAATATGTGGCTCCCAGAGGGCATCTGGAAGCGCCGTTGTTGATTTTGTAACTGCAGAGAGCGTCGGTATTCCTCCCATTTCCAACCTCACTATAGTAGAGACATGAATTCAATTTCCCAAAATTTGTGCAAGAACTGGAAATCACACAAATTCAAACCGTAAATATTGTTGTCATCCTCTGCTTTTTATAAAACTTGCTCCTTTCTTTTATCTGAATGTAATCCAACATGAAATAAACTGTTTCATTTAACAACAGATTATTTTGGCTGAGTAAATAGATCTACACTGGATGCTCTTTCTGACAGAGCTTTGGCTTGAACTTACAACCTTGGGATTGCAAGACTGTGGCACTGACCACCAAGCTACCGCAGCCCCAGACCTCAATAGACTATTGATATAATTAATGCTGTGGCAATGATAAATCCTATGTAAACATGTAATTTGGGATAAATGGTCACTTTTTAGTGGCACATTTTTAACCTCTCCACATTCTCACAGAGTTTCTCATTTACCTATTCACACACGCTTACACACACATACACTGTTCTCTTTTAATAACTTCTATTATTACATCTTCAATCTTGTCTTGATAAAAATACAGCATATCACAGAGCAAAGAACATAAACTCAATGACACAACCAGCAAAGGTCAGCTCCTTATCTGACGGAAAATATCTCTGGCTAATATTAAAACACAAGCTCCATACCAACACTTCATCAAACAAAACTCATCTGCACGCTGCTGTACCAGAAACATACTAACCTATTAATAAAATATATAGGTGTTCATTACTGAAGTTAGATTTTAGACCGATTCTACTGAGACTCAAAGTAATCACTGGATGTGAATTTACAGCTGATTGACTTTGGAAGTCAACCTGGTTCAAAATGGTCAAATGGATGCAAAAGTGAGTTACTGCTAAAAGGATAACCTGTAGAAATAATTTCTTATTGGGTTATTTATTGCAAAAAAATATATCAGTATTTCTTATTGTGAATGTTTTAATTTCCAAGAGAAAAATGACTTATTTGTAAAGCAGCTTTTCTCTGTATTTTTTCTAGCAGAGTGAAAAATCCAATACTGTTTTATGACTGACTTTTTGGCAGCGAGTCACATGTAGTATGGAGCGTTTTTATTTTATTTCCCCCCTTTAGATTGTTTAACAGGTTCCAACACTGATGTTTCACTGGTGAATATTCCAAGTATTACTAACTCTGGGGAGCAATAAGCCACAGATTGTGTAAAATGGGTGTTAAAAGTGGCCCTTCAAGGGATTTAAAAAAGGCACTTAGGGACCTGGCCTAAAAGAGCATCTCTCCTTCGTCAGGAAATGACGAAAAGACTCCGTGTAAAAGCCTCAGATAGAAACATACAACTTGGCACCTCTCCAGTGCCACATGATAGAAGCAGATGTTCAGAGTTTTTTTTTTTTCAATAGATAATTTATCCCATACATCTTTTTCCCTCCCTCTCTTTTTTTTAAATCAGAACACATAAATATCTGTTTAACTGGGGGTATTGAGATGCACAGCGTGTCCTCTTGGCTTTAAAGAAGCAACTCTATGGAAAAAGAGCATCCCGCTTCTGCAGACGAAAACAAAGGAGTGTGAGATTAGAGCGTACACTGAATGTACATGTTACCAAAAAGCTGAATATTAGCTAAAGGTTGCTCGTGTACAGCAAAGTCATACTAGCTAAGACTGTCAGCTGAAGGTGGGCCACACACAAAACACTGCCCACTGGTAATTAGTCTATTCACTCAGTCAAGTCCCACAGCGAGGATAAATATATACATACGTATGTAAAAAAGAAGGATGGAGGGAGACAGAGAAAGAGGAATTAGAAGGAAAAGGTGGCAGCTTCTCTTCTGTTTGACCTCTGCTTTTAATCATAAAGACAAAAGTTTCTTATGTTGCGTGTGTGTGTGTGTGGCCTCTTATCACCTCCACCACAGCGGCTGCGATATCAGGCTCAAGGTCACGCGCACACTCGCACATAAATGACTGCCACGACACAACTTCTGCTCCTGATCACCCTTTCCACCCCTCCTGCTGCACAGCACCCGCCCACCCTGCCTCACCTCTGTTCCTCTGCTGCTGCTCTCTCCTTCCCCTGTCCTTCCCATGATCCAGCATGGCGGGGGGTGATGAATGGGACGTTATTACTCTTGTCTGCCGCTGGCCTGATTTTAGCTGCCCATCCACCTCTCTCTGTCTGCCTTTTTGAGCTTAAAATACACACCATGCACAACTGTAACTCTTTTTTTTTTTGGGCCACTATGAAAGGTGGGCGATCATGTAATTGCTTGAGCAGTTTGTTGGTCTGTTAGCTGAATATTAATTAGCACTTTGAGATTTTCATTAATGAAAAGTGTGTTATAAATTAAATTCATTATTATTATTATATCTCATGAATGAGAAGATGGCTTTTAATGAAACTCTCAGGAAGTAATCAATCAGCGCACATCTAAAACCGATCAACTTTTGGAATCAATCTAATTCAAGACGGCAGTCACAGTGAATCAAACGTAGGCGACATAAAAATGGTTATATTTCAACACATATTGAGCTAAAATCTGTTGTAGCAGCTGAAAGTCATCCTCAACACAAACTCAAAGTGCAAAACTTTGGTGAGAAGGTGGCACGCCAAGAAATGCTAGTCTTGTTTATACATTCTTTTATATTTTAAAATGTGCAAAAATTAGATACCTGCAAGATATTTTCCTTTTTTTTTTTAAAGAATAGATGTATACCATATCTTTGTTGGGGCTAAATTACAAATATTTCACCACTTCCATCTCTAAAACTGACTAACTTTGGCACAGCTTTAATTACGTATGCATGCTAAGAGACACACAAGCAGTGGAGACAGATGTAAAATCCACAGTGTTAAACTTTGTTTTGGAGGGAATAAAGATAAAAAAATATAAAAAACAATAGAACGAGAGTGCATTGCCATGAAGTAAAGGGGATCACTTCTTCAAAAAGTAAATAAAATATGCATCCTCTCTGTGCTCATTACAGATTTATGACTCTTGTTAAAAGAAAAGGTGGCGGCTGCCTCCTTACATGTCTGACTTTCAAATTCAGACGACACTGCTGTCAAGTGTTGTGCTCCATATTCTGTCCAATGAGAGACCGAGAGGGCTGCGTGTGTGTGCCATCTCAGTGAGAGTCTCGAAGAGATTCACTTCGGGTGGATGAGAGCGCACGAAAACTCCTCACCTACAGTACAAGGAGCGTGCTCCTTTGATGCATAGTTCATCAATGGAAAAGTTCAGCTGGTTCAGCCACTTGTCTGTGTGTGTGATTAAGAACAATAAGACTTGGGGGAGTAGACATTGTTGCATTATGCAAAAAGAAAGAGCACTGGGATTTGCTCTGACAATATGAGGTAGATTTGCTGAAGCGACTATAACAAAAATAAGCACCCAAAACCACGTTCAAGTCCCCCCACCAGCTGCTATACACACACACACACTCACACTCAGGAAAGTTAGAGCCATTTGAAAAAAGTTATGTGTTATTAGTTGCTTATAGGATTCATAATGTTTAAAAAGATTATTATAAGTGAGAATGGTGTAATTACTGTAATGCTTTAAACGTAAAAGTAATTGGTTAAAATGCATACTATTGTACATCAGAATACTTTTATTGCTCTTGTTTTCTATAGTAAATGAAAAAATAAACTCAAGTGACTCCTGATGTCACATTTCATTCCAGCAGAGACAGAAGTCCCCAAGCGTACAGTAAACACACCGTCAAACCCCAGCCTACAGCTGTCACCTTGCACTTTACCAGATCTGCAGCGCTACAGGGATGTCACACAAAAAGACAGGAGCCGCTTTCCATGCTTAGCTTCCCCATCACCTTAAAGAGCAGGCACAGGCATGGCCCCTGCAGCAGGTTTGGACAGGGTGTGGAGTGGGGGGAGCGCCGAACGTGCAGTGCGTGGGTTTTTAACTGAGACACGGACAGGGGACAGTTAATGCACACAAACCCTGACGGGACGGCGAACAGAGGCCGCTGGACAGACGATGAGCTAAAATAGCAAACTGGGAGACAGCGACACACACCAGCAGGAGTCCGTGCCAGAGCCACACACATGTCCAACTTACCACCATCGCTCGTATCCACTCAAAGTGCCAGGAAGCCAACATATCCTCGAGGATATGGTTATTATCACGGCTGTCCTCCCAGGGCTCTGGTTTAGGATCCTTGTGGATAAATTACAGTAAGAGGTTCTCTTTTTACAGTAGAAATTTAAACGAGTTTTACACAATGTCCATGTCGAGCGTGGTAATTTAGGCCAAATACTACAAACAGTTTTAGCCTTGTAAAGTAGGAAAAAAATACACATTTATTTTACTCACCTTTAGACTTTGAATGAATTGCTTTATAAAGTAAAAATTAAATATAGCCTAAAGTGTGCAAGGTTTGTATTTCTTTGAGCGTATTAAAGCCCCACTGACTTGATTTTTTAAATTTTCATAAAATTGCTCAAAATATTAGGGATGCACCGATCCACATTTCTCACTTCCGATCCGATACCGATACTTATTAACTCAGTATCGACCGATACCGATACTTTCCCGATCCAATACTGTTCAGGTATTTGACTCTGTATAATGAAACTTTTGCACCCAAACTATTCATTTTAACATTGTGTGAGATAAACCCAATGAAGACACTCTTAAGCCTTACAATAGGGAACCCCCTTATTGTAAGGCTTAAGAGTGTCTTCATTGGGTTTATCTCACACAATGTTAAAAAGGGCAGTCACAGATTGTGATTGAACACAAGTGCTCTTTGAAGCTGGATCGGAAAAGTATCGGCAGGTTTGATCCGATACCCGATACTTAAATAATGCTGGTATCAATACCGATACCGATACTGGATCGGATCTGCCCCATCCCTACAAAATATATATCTTTTATCATTTAAATATGTTAGTTTTTGCAAACAAAATGATAAATCACTTTAATTTTGCTTTAAAAGTGACTTTGAACTTCAAGCCGTGTTTAATCATGGGAAATCTGATTACACGCGAACGCACCATCAGTGACGTAGTGAGAGGCAGAGCTCTGGGCTTGTCACAGTGCGCGGGTATGAGCAGCTCCACATGAAGGTAAGTCTGATACAGCATCAGACCTAAATTAGATCCTGTTGTTTCTTGTTCCATCACCCAAACTATTTTCTGCTCAAAATGAAGACAAATAGCTCAAATCTTCACATAGATTGCTAAATTCGTCGGGTTTTAAATTGTCCGCTATTAAAGAGACCAGAGCCCTCTGCCTCTCACTACGTCACAGATGGTGCGTTCGCGTGTAATCGGATTTCCCATGATTAAACACGGCTTGAAGTTCAAAATCACTTTTAAAGCAAAATTAAAGTGATTTATCATTTTGTTTGCAAAAACGAACATATTTAAATGATAAAATATATATATTTTGAGCAATTTTATGAATAGTAAAAAAAAATCATGTCAGTGGACCTTTAAGCTTTTGCAACCAACTAATCAAAATAAGACAAAAATGCAAAACAGTTATGACCATTTATTTCAAATAACAATGGTCCCTGGCAAATGAAAAGTGAGGCAAAAACAGCAAAGAGGAAGAGAATGACAGATAGCACAAGACAAAGCAGGAGATGTGTATCTGGGGGGAATAGAGATGGTGAGAGATGAGCCATCTGATGCATGTGAGCGGTAAAGATGGAAAAACAAATAAACAATGTACTGTAGTGTGTTTTGCATAGAGAGACAATACCACACTTCTTTCACCCTCTTTTTTTTTCTGTTCTCATTCCTTCCCCTATTAGCCAAGCATGATTAAAATGCAGTTCCTAGCAGCATCTCTGCCGAACAGCAGAAAAAAAAGACGGCAAGATGGGAAGAAAAATGAAGCGGATGAGTCAAAAGCATCTTTTACAGCGTGACGCTTTTCATCCTTCACGGACGGCACGAAGTAAAGAACGCAGACGTTCAACTTTGTTTGTTTTTTCCTCCCTCTTCCTCACACTTCTATTCTCCTCTACAACTAAAACCTCTCGACACCTGAAGACAACCCCTCTGCATCGCAAGCTCAATAGCCTCCTCAGAACATTTCAGTCACGTTTATTTTTTTGTTCCTTCTTTGGGTATTACAATTCCCAGCGCTCTCTTTAGTCCAATTACACTGTACCATTCCTCTATCTGAGCGATCGGCACGGTGCTGTGACTGGGACTGAGAGAGAAGAACTGCACAGATCCTTTGACTATCTGACAATAAGGCTGAACATTCACACAGTTTTTTTTAATCATAATCACACTCGGACACTAAAAAAACTTTATACCCATTGTTGTACACAAAAAGACAAAACTAAGATTTGAATGCACGGATAGCATCCATGATGAAAACCCATACTTTCCAGAAAATGACAGCTAAACACACATCATAGATTGTCTGTTAGCATAGGCACGTGTGTGTACGGAAATTGTCTACATGCAGCAAATAGTGCAAGCTACTGTCTGAGCAGTATAAATGAGCAGAAATCATCTAATTATCTCCATTCTTTTTTTGTGTGCAAAAGCGACCAATCAATGGGACAAAAAAGATCCAACTTACTTTTTTGGTTTTTAGTAAGGTTCGAGGTTAAAAGTTCTTTATTGTCATTTGCATCCCATGTGGTACATGAGGTGGGATGAAACTGTGTACTCAAGGTCCCAGTTACACGCAAAAATACAGTATAAAGTATAAAAAAAGAAACAGTTTACAAGGATCTAAGATATGCGCTAAACAATATTAATATAATATAATGTGATGTATTAAACAGCAGCCTGAACATGAGTCTGTTGTGAGAAGATGGGTGAATATAGCAGGCTATGAGTAAGAAATCAGCAGCATGGATAAAGTGTCAAATCTCCATTTAAAGTGACATCACAGTGATAATCCTGGTTAAGGATTAATGAGTCGAACAGCCTCAGGGTAGAAGCTGTTCCTCAGTCTAGTGGGTCTACACATAATGCTCCTCAACCTCCTGCTTGAGGGGAGCGGGGCAAAAGTGAGTGTGCTGGGTGAGTGGGGTCCTTCATGATGCAGGTGGCTCTCTTCCTGCATCTGGAGGTGTAATGTCTGTGATGGTGGGGAGACTGACTCCAACATCTTCTGTGCAGCCTTCACCACTCTCTGCAGAGCTTTCCTCTCTGCAACTGTGCAGCCTCCATGCCACACGTTGATGCTGGAGCACAGGATGCTCTCCACTGCACACCTGTAGAAGGAGGTGAGGACTGGGCTGCTCAGACCAGCTCACGTCTCATCCGTCTGAGGAAGTAGAGTCTCTGATGAACTTTCTTGATCAGGCTGGTGGTGTTGTTGCCTCAACTGAGGTTATCATTCAGGTGCACACCCAACTACAGTAGTCCCTCGTTTAATGCGGGGGTTCTGTACCATGAAGACCTGCGACAAGTGAAAATATGCAAAGTAGGAATAGGTGTTTTTAATCCTTCCCACACTCTTGTAATATTTTAAACAATGTTTCTAAACTCTAAAGCTCTAAAAGATCGCAGCATGTCGTGATTTCAGCTCTCTGCCTCGTCTGCTCTTTGTCACCTGCAGGGGCTCTTGGCCACGTCCACTTCTTCGCTCTGCATGGAGACGCGTTGATCAGCAGGAAGCTTACCCTGCAGTGTGGGCTGCACAGAGGTGCAGCAGGGGCTAAATAATTGAAAATAATTTATTTTAAATAAAAATTCCAAACTGATCGTGTGGCTCATCCATCAATCAGCCAACTGTGTGTCATGTCCAATCTTGTTTTGAAAAACCGCGATAGAGTGAGTTTGTGATAAACAAACAGCAAAATAGTGAGGGACCATTGTGCAGTATTTGTAACTGGAGACCACATGGGGTAGGTGTGTTTGCTCCTTCTGAAATCCACAATAATCTCCTTCATTTTTCTTCACATTGATGTGGAGGTTGTTCTTCCTGCACCAACTCTCCAGGTGTTCCTCCAGCATGTAGCCGGACTCATCGTTGTTTGTGATGCATCCAACCACTGCTGTACCGTTTAAAACTTTACAATATGACAGCCTGGATGGGTAGGTGCTAGGGATTTAACCGACTAGTTGACTAGACGATTTTAGGACATCTTGCAAGTTTTTTTTAAATTTCACGTCAACTAGTCGCAGAACTAAAAAAAGGGGGTGGGCGGCGGTGGATGGATTAAATGAAATAAAACTAAAAACAGCGGGGCGGGCAGTGGTGGAATCCACTGTTTTTAGTTGTATTTCATTCAATCCATCCACCGCCGCCCACCCCCGTTTTTAGTTGTTGTTGTTGTTTTTTACGTGGCACACATTTCTTTCACTTTTGCGGCTTAATAATAGTTTTGGTTTTCCTGTGACTTATTTACAGTATGAAAAATTGTAGTAAATATATGCTCCTGATGTGTTGTTTTTTTAATGTAAATAATAAATGACGTTTTTTTGTGAATATGATATAGTGTCTTGAGTACCCATGACATCCCGTGGACTAGTCGACTCGACTTTTATCATGTTGAAGTTGACTTTAAAAAATATGAAGTTGTGCAACCCCTAGTAGGTGCACAATCATAGCAGAGTGAACAGGAGGGGGCTCAACACACAGCCCTGAGCCTTAGTAGCCTTTAATGTTGATGATTCCATTCTAACTCACTTTTCTGTCACTCAAATTTCCACATCAGCAATTCTCAGTAACAAAGTCTGACAATCGGTCTTTTGCAGACACGTGACATTTTGCACTCCCGGTCGCCATATTGTATGGAGACCGGTTCATTTAAACAGAGGAAGTCCATGCCTTAGCTGCTACCTCGTAAGGATCAATGTTGTTAATTGAAGCTAACTTCACCATGTAACGTTCTCTGGCTTCAAGGTTGAGTTTCTCTCTATAAGGCTTCTGCTCATTTTTATATTTAGTTTGCATTTTGCTGATGTTATTGTTCTGTATCGCACTGTGTTTAACATGGACTTCCTCTGTTTAAATGAACCGGCATACACCCAACATGGCGACCGTAAGTGCAAAAAGACATGAGCCGTGACGTCACGTGCAAAAGACCGATTAACTTGGAAATGGTTTTACATTTTTGCGTTCCTGGTCAGCTTGAGTAATGGCAGCCAAAATGTGGAAACTGATCAACCAATATTATAACACATTAGTCATGTTACTTGAGAGAACGGGTCAGTTCTACAAGAACAGACCGGGGTTAGAAAATCATATAGGCCACATGCAATAGAGAAGCTGTTAAGGTAGAATTTTTAAGAAAGTTGTAAAGAATGTGTGTTGCTATGAACACAAGTTGTTGTGTTACTCTACATTTCAATGAGAAATTCTTCATCAACTTCACTTATTTAATTGTAAAATTTATGTGTAATGCCAAAAGCTTGTGCATCTTATATAATTTGCTGCAATGTTGCCTTAATAGCCCTCTCTGTATGCACATAAAGTAAAAACAGGTTAAAACTTAAACCTCAAAAAGACTCAAATCTGAATGTTTTCAGTAATTATATCCATAAAAACACAATGGCATACTATCAGAAACCTCACATTTTTTTCCAAGTGATCGTGTTTAAACTCTGCAAAAATGGGTCCTCTTCTTCCACAATGAGGAGAAATTTCGCAAGAAATGGGAGTGGAAACAGTTTTTGTAGGTACATGTGTGTGAGGGAGATACTGATAGATATCCACACTGTGAGAAAAGGAGAGGGGGTGCAGCAAGCAGTAAGCCCCTGAGCAGGACATGATTGCAGTGTGTATCTTATCTGTGTCAGGTCCTCCTGAGGCTAGCGGAGCCTAGCTGAGCAGAGCACAAGCGCTTCAGTGACCAGTCAACCGTGTGAGGGTAATCTCCCCACTCCTTCAGTCTGCCTCTCTCTCTCTCCCCCCATTTTTCCAGTAAGAAGACCCCTTGTGGGAGGTGACTGAGCTGCACACTCACAGATGTGAGACGGTCACACAAACGGACAAACATATTTACGCACACACAGCCGTTAGGTGATTGTGTCCTGCCAGCTCTGGACAGCAAGCCCACAGGTGAGAGGAGACATCATTGGCCAGATTACACTGAACACCCAGCAGCAGCCTGTAAATACAGGAATGTTATCACCCTCCAATCTCAGACTGGATGTAAAGATGCAGAAACTGTCTCTCTGGGGGATGAACACATCTTCTTTCTTAAATATGGCATTTAAAAGAAAATCCTACAACATTAATATGTGCTTATTACATTTAAATAATTTAGACCATCCTCCCCAGCTTTTACATTTCTCCAGACCAGGGGTCTGCAACCTTTACTATCAAAAGAGACATTTTTACACCTTTGTTCACTAAATTAAAAGTGTTTAGAGCTGCAACAACCTGCTATAACTGTGATTATTAACCGGTGGCAGGTGGGCCACTTCAGGTTTGTTGGAGGGGGGCTTTTATGCCACTAGGGGTTGTATTATAAAGCTAAAAATATCTAATAATTTTCAACATTTATTGATATTTTTACAATTTAAGGCAAATAAAAAGACCAGATTTTAAAAATAATAATAAAAACTATGAACCATGCAGACCTACAATATGTCATTTTTTTTAATTGTGGAAAAATCAATTAAGTACTGTATAGTGGTAAAGCATAAAGATAAAGTGAGCATGTTTTACTCTTTGAACTAGTTTCAATATTCACATATTTGCAAATGAAACGACAGGGAAACTGCTAAAATTACAGGTAGTCCTTTTTGGTTGTTGTTTGTATACACAGTAACAACCAGTAAAATTCAGTTTTATGTTGGTTTTGATCCAAGCTTGAAAGAACCACTGCAAAGGGACCAAAGAGGCTCCAGAGCCACAGGTTGCAGACCCCTGCTCTAGACCCTGCAAGTTCAACTAACCTTTTCTTACAGTGAAAAGTTCACCTTAGAGGCAAAAAATAAAATTATAACAGTGTGTCATTTCACTATATTTTATATAAATTGTTTGACACACAATATCATTATTTAAAGGGTTCTGTCTTAAACCATTTCATAGTTTTGATCAGTTTCTTTTTAAGTATTTGAATTTACACAAATCCATTCAATTCATTTTCCACACCTGTGAAACCCTGTTTATGGTCGTGGAGAACTTTCTCCAGCTCCGGGATCAAAAATAAAAAAGATTAAAAAAATATATTTACAAAAAATGAAAGTTGTTCTGTACAGAAAATACTGTACTGTATATGAGATATTACATAGTAAATGTGCAGGATATATATTTTTTACTTACTACGTTTATTTAATAACTTCATGAATGCAAAATGCATGTTCAGACAAGGCAACTACACCGATTGTCTAACTCAATGTAGCTGCAAAATTCAAATATGTCTTCCTGTTTTCAGTCTCATTGATTCTCTCACCACAAACCACAATTTCAAATTATGTTACATAATGATTTTTTTTTAATCAAAGCATAATTCATTAGTAGATAACAATTATACCATTCATAATATTAGTCTCACCTACAGTATTTTCTTTATCATCAAATGGTTCAGAATGTCCCACTGAGTTAGACCAGAGGTGTTCAAGTGTCTGGTTTGATGCTTTACTAATACATTTGCATTAGTTAAGGCAAATATATAATTTAATGTTCAAAACGCTCACAGGAAAAAAAAAAAGAAAAAAAGAAAGGAACCATTATATTATGCTGTTTTGTTTTACATAAAGCCTATTTTGATAATTCTCCACCTTTTTTGTATATTTAAAGGTGAACAGCGAACAGTATGTTTGTGTGTAGGCAACACAAACCAAGGAACATTCCACGCTGTAGGTCAGCACACACACATGCAGCAGGAAACAGGGGAGGAGAAGTGAAAAGAAAAATTAGTTCACGTGTACCCCCCCACCACCACACACACCATGTGCCTGACTTAAAGCCTGCTTGGCTTTAACAACTCGGCCGTCCCAATCAATTAGCCTGAATGCTGGACTTTCATTGAGATTAAGTGACTAATATCAGTGCTTGCTCACGAGAAAGACACTTTTCACGTCTGCCCAACAATCTGTTAAGTCAAAACACATGTGGTAAGCTGAGGCTAAAAGCCTGCTAGGGGTCCTCTCAGCAATGAAAAACAGGTGCTCCATTTTTTTTTGGCCATGCAATACCCTATTTAGCCTCTGGAGCAAAGGTTATCCAGCTAATAGCTGCCTTGTGGCGCACTGGGAAGAGCTGTGCACATGGCCGAAGTAAACATCTGGGACAGATTGTGCATACCGTACTTGCAACATATGCTTCAAGTTCAATTAAAATGAGGCCTTGGCACATTTATTAATATTTTTTCCCCTCTCTCCTCTTTCTCGCTGTTACTGCTCTTCCAACTCTCCCCTATAGGTTTGTCCCATAAAAGAGGCCTCCTTTGACCCGTCCTCCATACTTACTCATACTATCTGACGCCATAGCTGCCATCCTGCGTAAAAGAGCTCACATCCAATGTAAAAGACAACTTTGCTTAGCCTTGAAACCCCATTTGTTCTGCACTTAACCAGGTTGGAGGAAGAGTGGGAAGGGGAGAGAGAGAGAGAAAGAGATTCTGTCAGAAAGGAAGAATGAAAATGCAGGAAAGGAGTTGATTGAGGGAAGGGGAAAAAAAGGAATGTGTGGGGAGAGGGAGATGTAGGCGAGGAAAAAATAGAAAAATAGCCCCCTTTCAACCTCCCTACAGCTTAAATAAAATGCGAACAGTCAAGGAGAGCATAGATCAAAATGTATGAAGTCAGAGCTGGTAAATTTTAGTCTTTGTGGTCGCTCTGCTATCCAGCATCCCAGCCCTGTGTGAACAGAGAGCAAGGCCTTCTTCTTATTTGGAATAATCAGTTAGGCACCAATTCTGACTACGACCACGCAAGCTGCCTCTACACCTCATTTCAATATAAAAGTCCTAAACGTATTTCATATAATCTGTCGCTTTTCAAATGCCTGTAACCTCTTTTTTTTTTCCTCTAAGAGGAAGTAAGAAATGCAATGGAAGAGAAAAGATGTAAAGAAAAAAAAAACAAGTTCAAGGTTGCCTGGTGCATATCTTCAGC
Organism: Garcialebias charrua; assembly: GCA_038048925.1. NCBI lineage: Eukaryota > Metazoa > Chordata > Actinopteri > Cyprinodontiformes > Rivulidae > Garcialebias > Garcialebias charrua. The sequence continues at coordinate 24,700 of JBBPBX010014753.1, read as the reverse complement.
CTCTGGCCCCCCTCCCGCACATTACAGAACTTCACAATCATGGAACTGTGCTTCTTCATCTCTGTGGGAGAGGATGTGATGTTCACATATCTTTGTGTGCTCATCACCACACAGGCAGCCGGGCTGACTGACTGGGATGATTATTTGACCATGTGCACTATAAATGTGTGTTTTTCTAACCCTTTTTGCTGAACACATCACCGTTTGCTTTGTAGTACATTCAGCCTCCAGTATTCCTGACTGCTAAAGGGCACTTTACAAATACCAGTATACATACTGTACAGTCGCAGTGCTCTTTTGGGAATTTTCCTTCCAAAACTCTGAAAGGATCACATCCCGGCTTTCTCACCTGTAAATTGCTGAAGCACAGGTTGAAGCCTTTATATCATAAAAAGGTTTTAACCAGTGGTGTAGTCAACATTTTTGTAGTGGGTATACTGTGCTTAGAAAACAAAGTACGCTGGTTAGTACAATGTAATCGTCAATTTATTTTGATTTTTAAGCCTTTTGAACATTTCCCAATTTCTCTGATGCTTATATTTGAATAAACGAACAAGTACAACTGTTGGGTTTGCATTAAACACATGTTATAGAATTTATAAAACAGTACCAAAGCAAAACATGTCCAAGTATTAAGTAGTAAGTACAGAATTTTACAATAATTCAACGAATAAACAAATGTAATAAACAAGCTGCATAAAGATAGATTGCTACAGAAGTGTTTAACTGCCGTTTAACGTATCAATGACACGTGCCCAATGATATGTTGCGTATCACTGGGCACTTTTTAGGGGGTGTACTGAAATTCGCGTATCACGTAGACAACACCACGGGTTTTAACGGTAAAAGATTCAGACTTCCCTGCCTACACGTAACTCTTCTTAAACCACTCTAATTTCAAAAGTAACACACACAAAGCACAACACAGTGACTGGATAAAGAGTTAGACCATTTCAATTACCACCCCCGAGTGGACCGTTGACAAGGTACTGTACCCTTTCCAGTGGCATTTGTTTCAGTAGCTGTTCCTGCAGCGTTACGAGCTGAGGCCGTAAAGTAGCCACCTGTTGTTACCTGATAGTGTCTGGACAAGCCCAGATGCTGTTTTACTGGGACATAAAGACAAACTGAATGGACCTAAATCGCTAACTAAGCACTTTATACGAGTGCATGTTCCCAGGAAGAAGGGTATGAAGCACGGTGTGAGAAACACAAATTCAACATAGCAGTGCAAACATGAAAAAATAAGGATAGTGTTGCAACTACATAAAAAAAAAAACACCTCAAACAAACTGCAAGGTTGAAAGGTGAGAAATGTGCTGTGGATATTCCTACAGAGAAAACTTTTTAAAAAAGGTTAAAAGGTTGTACAATCTGTGAACATGTGTTTGTGCCTCAGGCGGTGGGAATGAGCAGAGGAGGGGGGGACGATGGAGTCATTTCGTTAGTCTGTTTGTGTTTCTGGTCTGCGAAGCCGTGTCGACCCCTCCTGAGGCCGTTGTGTGTTTGTGTGTCCCAGACATGAAACATAATTACCTTGTCATCTTTGTCAAAATCCTCATCCTCATCTTCCAGCAGGTCCTCCATTGCTTGCTGATAGATCCAGAAAGAGAAGAAAAAATGAATAAAAACATTTAAATATGAGATAAACGTTAGATAAACATTAACAGACGAGCCAAAGAGGCACATTAAAGCTGATTGGTTATGCTTATGTTTGGCTAAAGTTTATTAATGAGTGTGGAGAATATGGAGATATCCAAGTAAGGATTTCTGATTACTTTATGTCACAGGCTTCAGACTTGTTCTGAAGTAGAATTTAAATTTAGAAACATTTTGTTGTTCGAACATGTTGACACTTTTAGGCGTGCAAGCAAATGCTCCGGCGCTGAATTTCAGTAGGCAAGGGATTAAAACTGTTTCATCTACACAAATCAAAGAGCAAAGACGTATTTAAATCTCACTATGTTTGTCTGAGAGGGAATATCTTCTGGCTCTGCTCTGTCTCCTCCGACCCCCTTAACCTTTGCACCCGTTTGCCTCCTGTACATTCACCTATCTTGTTTTTTTTTTTTCTTTTTCTTTTTACATCCTCCACCAGAAAGATGCTATGAGAGGAAAAAATAAGATCGCTCTAAGCTCAGAGTGAAAGTCTCAAAGAACGACAACTATTTGCTTCAGTGAAGCACAACCGATGAAACTGGAGCTGGAGTTACTTCGAACCCCCGAGACAAACGGTACAGCGTGAAGAAAAATCGCTTGCCTTGAAACACAATCATATACACACATTCAAAACAACAAGCAACACCACGAAGATGCAAAGAAGTTCTAGTTTTTCCTTTTTCTGAATTGAAAATTTTACATGCACAATTCATTCAACCTTTATTTATACAGGTTAGTCTCACTGAGCCTCGAGGACTCATTTACAAGAGTTTTAAACAAAGAACACAGATGACGTACAGACAACAATAGAAAATCATATAAAAAGCATATAAAATGAAAAGTAAATAGAATTAATTGTATAAAAACAAGACAAAAACAGCTACATTATAAAGCGATATAAAATACTAAAATTAGGAACATGTCTGCACTGGTTTTTGCCATGAACTTATCGGTTGTTTAGGCTTAGACTGCTGGAGGACAAACTGACCATATCTTTTCACTGTACTAGTCTTTACTTAATTCTGGTTTATACTTCTTGTCGCACGTCTTTTACCCCCAGTTGAGTGAAAAAAAGTTGTGCAACTTCCGTCTGCACTCCCGCTGCGATCCCCCGGTGACAGCTTGTCTTGTACATGGCCCCGTGTCAGAACTCTCGAACGCGGAGGATGCGGCTCGCAGCGTGTGATTGGTTCAAAGTTTGTGGGCATTTTTTGTTTGCGCCTTTCAGCGCGAGCTGAATTTCATTAAAATATAACTACAGAAACGGCCCAAAAAATATATGTGTTAGCTGAATATATATATTAGTGTTTCTGAGTTAAATTTTTGTTAACAACTGATTATAAATCAACTTATAAATAACACGAAGCGCGCACCCATCAGAGCATTTCCGCCTTTCAGCACGAGCTGAATTTCATTCAGGGGAGGGCTGTGCAGTGCGAAAACGGCTTTCCAGAAGCCGGTTTTTGTTTTTGCTTCGACATGGATAGTTTTGAAGAGAAGCCGAGGCGGTCCGGTGGGAGTGCGCGTGACGTATGCAGTGGGAGGGAAGAGGGAGGGATCACTATAATGTATCCCCCAGTCTTTTCAAAGTATAAACACTCAAATGCGGTCGGTGACACACACGCAATTACGTCATCGCTGGGCACTCAACGGAGGGATAAAAGACGTGCGACAAGAAGTATAAACCAGGCTTTACTCTGCTCAACCTGTTTTTATATTTGTAATTTTTATATCCTTGACAGGGTATTTTTGTCTTTCTTCAAATAGGAGTTACACCTGCACCTACACCTGGACCTGCCATTCTGTGTCTGTTTGTTTCTCCTTCCTGTTCCTGTTAAAAGGGAGTTTTTCCTTTCCACTGTTGCCTTTGTGCTTGCTCAGGATGGGAGACTGTGACTTAAGAGAACATTCAATGAGTCTGCTGGCTTCCTTAGAGAACTTTACTAATCGGCTTTTCCATGTACTGGTATGTGAATGTTCCTGTAAAGTGCCCTTAGACAACTGTCTTGTGAATAGGCACTATATAAATAAACTGATTTTAATTTAATTGTTTAAAACCCCATAGTGGTCAAAGTCGACAGCTTCAAATCTTTTTGCAAGGAATTCCAGGTTACAGGAGTGGAGTGAGAGAAGCCCTTTGGCCTAGTTCAGTCTGCACTGAGGGGACACTGCAGGTAATTATGTCTTGAAAGCTCACGCTATAAGCGACATGTAGGAGGATATACATGAAGACAACTGACCAAGATTTAAAGATGAAAATGTACCCGTGAGAGAGTCTGCGTGAAGTTAATGATGTCCAGTTAACCAGTGAATACAGAGTGCAATGGTGGGTAGTGTACGGTAGTTACAGCCAGTTTTGAATCTTAGTGCACTGTGATAGACAGTGTCCAACATCTGCAAGGTGCTTGTAGGGGTGTTCATGTAAATAATGGCTCTGTAGTCAGTGTAGAGAAGAAAAGTCGCAGTTGCAAGGTGTTTCCTAGTGTTCAGAGTCAGACGGGATATATTCTTAAAAAAGAAACCCAGTTTTACTTTCAGTTTCTTTATCAAGTTTTTGAAATGAGACTTAAAAGAGAGATGTGAATCGACCAAGGCCAAGTACCCGTATTTTCCGGTGTATAGGTCGCACTTTTTTATGGTTTTTTTCAAGGCCTACGACCTATACACCAGTGCGACCTATATATGGCTTGTTATCACTTTCGGCAAAAACACATTTTTAAATCCAGCTCATTTCACAATTACATTCATTTATTAAGGGTTAGGGATTTTTCCAATCTATTGGTAATAATTGGATGGTGCGACCTATACACAGGTGCAACCTATACACCAGAAAATATTGTACTTAAAAGAATCGACAAAATCAATAGGAACACCATTTGAAGCTAAAATAGAAGCTAAAATGGAATAAGCAGTGTTTAAATGAAGGTAACGCAGACCCTTGTATCCAAATTTTTGATAAAGTATGAAAGTGCTGAAATCATCCAAAAAATGCTGACTGTGAACCAAGAAAACAGCTTGCTGCATTGTTTGACAGCCTGATTTCATTGATGCTCGAATGTTTTTGTGAGTCAGTAGCTGTGTTTCCATCCATTTTCATTTCGAATTTTGAGCTACCTCGCAAATATGTAAATACAAATTAATGCAGATCAGAAGTGTTTCCATCTACTGGCTTGAAGCGCTTCTTCCAAGCCGCGCACAGCGTCATTACGTCAGACGTCAGCGTCATTACGTCAGACGTCAGCGTCATTACGTCAGACGTCAGCACTGCGCATGTCTACAGTAAACAGGAAGTAGCGGTTGAAAACAGAACCCGGCCACACATCTCGTCAAAATGGAGAGAATATTTCAGGTATGTGTTGCTATCGGGCGAGTTGTATTTATTCTGTCATGCCAACTAGTTTTAGCGATGTTACATGTTGTCCGGAGCGGAAACAGCTGATCAGTCACGTGACGTGAATGTTCGCTTCGGCAGCACGAGTCGGCAAATCTGTTTCCATCTGTCGTTGTGCGCATCTGCTCATTTTCGAACATCCCAAAAACCACCTCAAGCGAGCGTATAAACTTTTTGGCGAAGTTGAGAAAGTAAATACGGATTTTGCCGTTTCCATTAAGCTTTTCTGCTGCGATACTTCAAAATGTGCAGCTAGAAACCTTGATGGAAACACGGCTAGTGAAATTCAGAGGTTGCACCTTCATTAAGTTCACCCTTCTTCTGTCAATCAAACATCTTAGCTACAAAGTCATAATCTTGCTCCCAATTTACATAAACAAACACCCATATTATAAGTCCTCCAGCGGTTAACCTCAGAATGTATCAGCCTTCAGTCAAGTATTGTGTTACGTAGTCCTAACTTCCCCATAAACCTTTATCAAACCCTACCACCTCCAGAAGAGAACAAACTAGTTTGGAGACATCCAAAAATCATTACTTATCAAGACAATGGCCTTTGTCCTTTTTGTTTTTTCATTGGAATAAAGAGGGGGTGACTATGTGGCGGCTGACATAAGCCTCTTATGTAAATGCAGCTTCCCACACAAACAAAGAGGAGTTCAGAACAGCAGAGTTGAGAGGGTAGAATCAATAGCGTGTGTGTTTGTGAGTGTGTTCTATCAATAGCTCAAAATCACTTGGGTAAAGTGTTGTGCATGTGTGCACACAGCTCCACGTTTTAACTCGCTGAATAGCAAGCGGTTATTCCCGGTTCTCTGCGACTCCATCACAGTCTAGACACAAAAAAGCTAGACTGTTCACAACCGACAGTCTCTTTCTTGATAGAAAACAAACCAGAAAGGGCATTTTTGCACTCGTCTGTAATTTCGCTCTCTTAATACTTTAAAATAAAAGCCTCCTAGCATTTCTGAACAACTTTTAACTGTTTAAAAAGACATCACGGTCCCTTTGAAACCCATTCATACGTGCCAGCGTTGAAACATAATAGAATCCTCCACGCAGAGGCTTTACGAGGGGCACGCCTGGCACATGCTCCGAACTTTAAACAAAGGAGTGAGCGTGAGCTAGCTGGAAAAGCATGACCTACAGAGACAGAGAGAACGATAGAGTCGTTTGTCTCCCTCTGCTCTCTGCTCTGCTCGCTCCCTTCCATTGCCTCTGGTTACAGAGGGAAGTCATGTTTCCTGCAACGAGACACAGTGTAAAATTAATAAATACAACGACATGGAACGTGTCATCTGCCCTGAAGATTGCCACGGCTAAATGCGGGCCACTGAAGCTACTGTTTCAATAAGGGAGGATATAAATTGCATTAGCACAGGCGACACATTTCAAACATCTTTCTTTCGTTCTCTGTACCCCTCCACATCCTTTCCTCTTTCTAATACCTGTTTGGCGTATGATATAATAATTTGTCTGCTTATCCCAATATCATTGTGTTATTTAAATAACTATCATTACAGCACAGTGGCAAGATTTGTGTTGGGCTCACGTTGCCTGCTCCAGTCAATTTACTGTATGCAAGGCAGAGAGTGAACATATTCATAACAATTCACTGTAAATGATGCAGTTTTTTTGTTGTTGCAAATTACACTGTGCACCATAAATACATACACTGGAGGGAGATAATGTAGTAGTAATTGGTTGTTTTTTTAACTATCTTTCCGATCGGAGGCAATGTGTTCAACATAACGGTACTTCTTCCAGTTATTTAACAGTTAAAAAGGGTGAACCACAAGGCTCAGTGTTAGGACCAACCCTCTTTACAATCTACATAGGTAATGTAGGTCAGAGCATCCCTGATGCATCCTTACATTTCTATGCTGATGACACAGTTGTTTACTGTCGAGCTAAAACAGTTGCTAAGGCTTTCCAGCTTTTGCAATCCGCTTTTGACATCATCCAGTCAGATTTGTTCCGTCTCAAACTTGTCCTAAATGCTGACAAAACCAAAGGGATGCTTTTTTCAAATAGGAAGTCGGTCCCAGCAGTTCTTCCTCTGATTTTATCCTCAAATGGTGTCCCTATTGAGTTTGTTGATTCCTATAAATATTTGGGTATCCTGGTCGATTCACATCTCTCTTTTAAACTCCACGTGGAAAACCTAGTAAAGAAACTGAAAGTTAAACTGGGTTTCTTTTTCAGAAACAGATCATGTCTAACACTGAATGCTAGGAAACGCCTTGTATCTGTGACTTTCCTTCCCTCCATTGATTACGGTGACATTATCTACATGAATGCTCCTACAAGCACCCTGCGGATGTTGGATGTTGTCTATCATGGTGCACTAAGATTCATAACTGGCTGTGATTATCGTACCCACCACTGCACCCTGTATTCACTGGTTAACTGGACATCATTAACCTCACGCAGACTCTTCCACTGGTACATTTTCATCTTTAAATCACTTCTTGGTCTGCTGCCCTCATACATCTCCTCCTACATGTCTTTGCGTGAGTGCAGCTACAGTGTGCGCTCTCAGGACATGATTACCTGCAGTGTTCCGTCAGTGAGGACTGAACTTGGAAAAAGGGCCTTCTCCTACTCCGCTCCTGCTTCATGGAATATCTTACAAAAAGATCTGAAGCTCTCGACCTTGACTTCTCTAAATGGCTTTAGGAATCTGTTGGAATCCTGGCAGAGACCAATGCAGACATGTTCCTGTTTCTGATTTTCTTTATCTACCTTATATTCTGTCTGTTTTGCTACTTTGATATCTCTGTTTTAACTTGTTAAAAAAAATCTGTATTTCTCTCTTGTGATTGTCTATTGTTGATAGTTCAAGGAAAATCTACTGTTGCTGTTGTCATCATTCTTTAGTTTGTAGACAGGTCCCTCTTGTAAATGAGTCCTTGAGGCTCAATGAGATTAACCTGCCTAAATAAAGGTTGAATGAATAATATCAGTTGCACGCAAAGAATGTCAGTGAACACAGTGACATTGAAAATCCCAGCAGAGCTGAACCTGCGTGCATCTGTTTGGTCTGGACTCAAATAGAAAAGCTGATTTAATAGTTACTTGTGCCTGCTGCTGTTTTCATGCTCCTTCACATACAGTATTGTGCATTGTAGGATTTTTTTATGTTTAATCTACAGTCAAGCTGAAATATTGTCTGAAAAGAAAGATGTAAATGTTGGTGGGTAAAATATTTAAGCAGTTTAACCGGTATGTGTTAATTTAAAGAAACGTCATGCTGATTTTGTGTTTTGCGTGTTATTTTTTTCAGGGACATAATAAGATAATGAAGCAAATACAGAAAAACATGCAAAAAACTTGTTGATGAGAATTATACAGTTGCTTTACTTTGCCTGTAGTAATATCTAAAGACTGAAAAGCCTGAAGTCTCCATTGTTTGTTCTTATGTAACATTTTCTGTTGACATGAGAAAACTCAGCTGCAAAGTGTTGGAAAAAAATCATCCCGAGTTTAATTTAAAAAAAGGTGCAGGAGAAAAAAGGATGTGTTTGTGTTGTAAACATCCAGTTCATAGATCAACTGTAAGCATAAAATGTAGCAAAAACAAAATAAGTTTTTAAAAAGGTTCCTACGTGCACACGCTCAGCATGAGCAACAGTACCCCTAGTGCGTTTCCAAAGACAAAAAAGCATGCACTGAAAGTTGCTGGTGGTGATTACTATAATGTTCTGCACGTTGTCTAAATCTTAGCAGGATCACGTGTCATATACAGACTGTGTGACAGCTTCACATTTAAATAGGACTTTCTCTCCTCAAGTAAAGTTCACTCAAATCTGACTTCAAATGTGTAAAACATGGTTTGGAGACTAATAAAATACTGAAACATTTAGCTGTAAGTACATTGTTTTGTCATATACTACTGTAAAGGAGAGAATGACCTAACAATCAAAAACACATCTCCTTTGAGTAGGAGTAGATCAATTTTCACGAGTTAAATTGAATAGAACCTGTTCAGATCAATGAACCTGCTGCAGAGGTTCACTCCTGAGAGAGGAGGCACATTTCTACAACCTGAACTACCAGTAGTAACAACATAATCTTCACTTTTCTTCTGAATCGCCTCGCTCACCCCTCGCCCCACCGTCCGGACTGAGTTCTACTATTTCCCCTCCTCACCTTCCCAATGACAGCCACGAGGGGAATTAACGCTAAGGCAGACATCCAGGTGCACGTAAAGATATACATTTTCCTTTTTTTCCTCCCATTCCTCTATCCCTCCTTCCATCCTATCCTCTCTTTGATACGTGAGGGGGTTTTAACCTCTCCAGCTGCTGAGGTTTGGCGTTGTGGCTGGCTGGGGGGATCTCAAGGCCCTACTTGGTATGCACTGTCCATGTGTGTGTGTGTGTGTTGCCTTGCACACCACAGTTTCTGTCCACCAGGGAGAGAGCTGTGTGTCTGATAAGGCTGAGCCAAGCTGACCCACATGGGCCCTTCACAAGCTGTCAGAGCTATGGCCCTCAGAGGGGGGCCCTTCCTTCTGCACTGCCCGAGCCAGGGCTCACCCAGTAGGGGGCTGGATTGGGTTGAGTCTGAGGTGCTACTGGAGCTGGAAGCTGTTGGGTAGGGGGTGAGAAGGGTGGCTATACTGTATACAGTATTCATGAAAGGAAAGCCACATTTGCGAGGACTGGTACAGACTGAGTTTCTAACGCATCACTAGCTGTGTTTCCATCTATTTTCAATACGAATTTTGTGCGAATTTTTGAAAATTCGCATAAATGTAAATAAAAATTAATGCGAATCAGAAGTGTTTCCATCAACTGGCTTGAAGTGAATCCACCAGGCCACGCAAAGCGTCATTACGTCAGACGTCAGCGTTACGCACGTCTACAGTAAACAGGAAGTAGCGGTTGAAAACAGGAACCGAACCACACATCTCGGCAAAATGGAGAGAATATTTCAGGAATGTGTTGCTATCGGGCAAGTTGTATTTATTCTGTCATGCCAACTAGTTTTAGCGATGTTACAGCGGAAACAGCTGATCAGTCACATGACGTGAATGTTCGCTACGTCAGAACTGAGTCGGCAAATCTGTTTCCATCTCTCGTTTTGCGCATCAGCTCTGTTTCGAAAAACCCAAAAACCACCTCAAGCGAGCGTATCAACTTTTTTGCGAATTAGAGGAAGTTAATTTGAATCGTGCCGTTTCCATTCACCTTTTCTGATGCGATACTTCAAAATGCGCATCAAGAAACCTTGATGGAAAACACGGTTAATGTGATATTTCATATGTTTACGCAACATTTTCTGCACGATTAGGTTGTGTGTTGATGAAACGCTCGACTTTACAATTTATCTTTAACTGCCTGAGTGCAGAAGAGCAAAACGCAGCAGCGTGTTTGACGTTCGGTCTAGTCCACTCCAGCGAACTCTTCTTCACGTGCAAACTGAAAAACTCCCAGCGGTTGTGCCGTATAGACGAAACAACAGCAAACATGGAAAAACAGAAATCCCAACTCGCTGACGCTGCTCACAAAGAGCACGGTTTCTTACAAAGGTTCAGCGTGATGAAGAGTTATAGACAAATGGGGGGGGGGGAGGAGGAGGTGGGTTGTGTGATGAAAAGGGAAAGGATTCTACAGCGGCGTCCCTGATGCTCCCGTCCCGCTTCAAACTGTGCCCGCTGCCTGTCTTCCTGCCTGCCAACCTATCTGCCAGTTCAGCGCAGACAGGGAGGCAGCGAGAGGAGCAGAGATGAGCGGCGCCGATGCTGCCGGGGCGGCACGGGGGAAATCAGCGGGGCACAGGCGCTCCCAGTTAAAAGTGACATGACCTTTTGATTTTGTCACCTGTCACCAACTGCCATGTCTGACTCCGCACAGAGGAGCGCCTGCCATCCAGCGCCGCTGCCTTGCCTCTGCCTCGACGTCGCTCCGTCTCCCAGAAAGCTTCTCTGTCTCTTTCTGTCTCCTGCTCCCACTCCATCTCCTCTTCTCATTCTCCTTGTCTTTCCAGAGTTTGTATTTTGTGTGTGTGTGTGTGTGTGTGTGTGTGTGTGTGTGGGGGGGGGTTGTTGGGTTGAAGGTGTGACTTCCTGAAGGAGACGAGGTGTGATAGGCATAGCATTTTCTCTTTTGCTTCCAGCTTTGCAGATGTTTACTCTCCTCTACCTGTGTTCTGCGTGCCCCTTAATGAGGGCAGATGTCAAGATGCGGTGCGTTCAGGGACGCAGAGGATGGCGTGTCTGAGAAGCAAAGTCAGGAAGAAAGCATAAACTGGCAATTAGGTCTTGTTCTAGAAATGATGAAATGTTTTTAAAAAACAGACAGCAGTGCCATCCTTTTACACTAATAAACAGCATCACACTCAGTCTGCACAGATTAAAACAGCAGTAACAGTAAATGATCGATTAGTGGGTATCCACGCACTATCAGGGATATTGAGCTCTATATTTATTCTTATCAAATACTTATACTTAAGATGTAGAGTGGGTTAAAAGTAGCAGGTTTTCTTGCCATTTCTGAATGAGAAGCATCTTCAGGCCATTAAGGTCTTCTCTTCCGTAATAGGTTGGCAGATCCAATGGGTGAATCAGTGTAATGGTCTGAAGCATGGGATAAAGAGGATGGTCCTCCAGTGTGACGAGGCCTAATTGCCCGTCATCTTTTGGTAGAGAGAGTCATCACCATGTTCCATATGTAGCCCGTGTAGCAGCCTGCGCTAAAAGTAACACCTTTATAACATCTGGTTGGGGCTTTTCTGGGCCAAGTGAACAGCAAGAAGGGATATCAGTTGGGATGTGTCCCTGCTTGTTGAACGCAAGAGCCCGTTTTATACTCTCCCTCTCACAGCAAGCATACATTAATACAAAACTGTGGAACGATACCCGGATGTGGGTTCACGCGGCTTGTAAACTTCTGATTCCAACCAAACTCTATACAGTATGCTCTAGTTAAATAGTTTCCAGCATAATTTAAAAATAAATTAATTAAATTGAAAAAATAAAGCAGGAGTGTGAAGAAAAGATGGAAATGGCATCCAGATCCAAAGGAATTGTTAAAATTAACCTTTTAAAATAGGGTTCTGTGGAAAAGGTTATCTAAAAAAAAGCAATATCTTAACTATAGCTCTTTTAATTACCTTAGTTTGAAGAAATAAATGTAATTCTGAACAGACAGATGAGCTACCTGCTACTTCAAGTGCTTGTCAGACTGTTCAGAAATAATCTTTATTTATTCCAAACTGAGGTAGTTGAAAGAGCTATCTCCAACAGGTAAGATATTAACTTTATGTAGCTTTTTTCCACAGAAACCCATTTAAATAATCCAAAGTGTCTCTTTAAAATTAAGTCATTGCAACTGTGCCTTTAAACCTATGATTTTAAATCTGATTGAAACACTGTTGACTATGGAAATTGTCCTGTTTCATCCATGACTTAGGATATTCAGTACATTTTACACATTAATGGTAAATGGTAAATGGTAAATGGAGCTTATTTATATAGCGCTTTCCAGCCCCCTGTGAGGAGCCCCAAAGCGCTTTACAATACCAGCCATCCACCCATTCATTCAGACATTCATACACCGGTAGTGGTAGCCTGCCTTGCAAGGCGCCATTCAGACCTACCGGGAGCAATTTGGGGTTAAGTGTCTTGCCCAGGGACACAACGACACATGGTGGGCGGATGCGGGATTTGAACCTCCAACCTTCCGATCGGGGGTCGACTACCATTACCACTGTGCCACGGCCGCCCACATTAATGAACTACAGTATATCAAAACAAACATTGTTTTTTTTGTTGAGATTTCTTTTTGACGTGACACTATTGAACATACAGTACATGGCTTCCCGTTTCATCCATTGCTCTTTTATAATAACTGTTTTCAAATGAGAGACATGATAAAACTTCAGATTTCCAAACAGGAGGAGGCAAAGAACTAACCAGTGTCACTTTCTAAACTGGCAAGGAACAGAATGAAGCATTAAATTACCCAATGTTTTAAAAGATAAAGCAATGCCATTAAAATTATCCCAACCAAATTAGATTCAATTCTTCCCTGATTATCAGCTTTAAATGTCTAAAATAAAACCCTGGGTTAAGGGGAACAGGAAGGGTCCTGTTTGTTTCAGTGAACATGTTGCAGTATATGGCACGCAGGTCATCTGACGGTGTTAAAGAGTCAGCGCTCGCAGGTCAGAGTGCTACAAGATAAGAGAAAAGGTCGGGGACCTTGCTGGTGCAGAGCCTCCTTTAATCGCTGTTTTAAGGACGCGTTCGCTGCTTAGCAGGCACTGGTCAAGGTTGGGGCTAGGGTAAGGAGCGCTGATCTGGGATCTGTTTGCAAAGCAGCATGTAACCGCACAACAGTCAGTGACCCTGGGTGGTGAATTAGAGAACTCTGTGTTTGTTGACCTGCTACAGACGGGACCATGAACTGTGGCTGCAGTGTAAAACCAGAAGGGTTGGCACGTTGAACCCATCATAAGAGTCAAGGCCAGTTCATTAAGAAGTCTGTCCTCAGGAGTGTGCTTTTTGTTTTGTTTTGTTTTCTCTTATTCCAACCCCTTGCCCCTCTTTTCTCTCCGAGAGTGAGTTCAGCAGAGAGTCCTTTGGCATTACCCACAACCCAGGCTGCTGCTGGGAAAGCGTGGTGCTCCGGATGCTGACCCCTCGCTCGGCTCAGCACAATGCTTTAATTTGGTGCGTTGTTTAAAGGAATTAAGACTTTTCCCTCTGTTTTGTTTTCTGTTCCTCTCAGTTCTCGTCCAAATGCAGGAGGGGAAACTTTTGACCGTGACTTCAGCCTGACAAAGACTCGGAAGAAGAATCTAGGGAACCACAGACACTGTGTGTTCTCCATGTGATCAAACAGGGACAGCACTCGGGGGATTCTTGCACCTGAAAGTACGAGTTCAAGTGCGTGCAGAGCCTTTAAAAAGACAAACGTATACAACAAACTTTACTTTTACTGCATGTGCCACGTCTTGATATGAGAAGGTGATATTTTTACTGAGCGGTGAAGAAAGCTGATAATGAGGCGAGGAACAATTGGTTCATCACATTCACCCGTTAGGAGACAGCATAACTGCAACTTCAAAACAAGAGGGACCACAATTATCATAATTTCTTTCATTGTGTCTTCAGAGCTGCTTTTTTATATTCTTGAACACAATGGTCACAGCAGCAAGAAAAGAACAACTAAACGTGATAATCTTTGTCAAATAATACCACTTCCATCAACAATGTTACTGCAAAGGCTTTTCAGTCTATTAGCAGGTAAACTCAAAGAGGAGCTACAAATACACACAAACAGACTATTCTTTGAATATCTTTCCAATAAACTTGAAAGTATTAGTTATATATGTGGATGCATGAGCTTTGATCTATAATTATAGTTCAATTTTAACATTATTCAAAAGAGAAATAAATCAGAATCAATAAGAACTACAAGTTGATGCTATTTCATTGCTTTTTCACATATTTCCCTCTAATGATCTCACCAGCAGTGGAAAACAGCATGTCCTGCACCAGACAACACCAGCTCGAACCCTCCAACACAAAATAATCGACAGTGCAAGGTGTGCTGCACGCAGCAAACTCACTCTGTTACATTAAATTAATACACATAATAGAAAACGTGTGTTTTAAAGAAGGTCAAATGATTTTAAGCACAATCATAATGGTCATAAAAGCAGAGAGTGATGCATGTTAAGTTTTAAGGAGTTAGATTGTCTCAAACTGCACAGAATCATTAAACATAAATAATAAATCAAGCTGCTGTGCATTAAGTGAAAAGCACTTAATTTAATGTGAAGTGACTTCAACATCACACGCATGTGTAAACTCCGGTGCCTCATTTTATTTAAGATGTGCACAGTAAAGTTTGTGTGCACACAAACCATCAAGCTGGGTTTTGTTTTAAGGAAGTGGGGATTTATTAATTTTTGTAGCTCTAAATTTCCACGAGCAATGTCGCCATCTACAGGTGAGATGTGGAACTCTTCTCAAAATCAGTCTCATCCATCCCTTGAACTTGCCTGTAAACCTTCAAGTCTTGACTTATTTAGTACACAAACTCTAATGTACACTTTATGAGCTGAATAGTTTCTAGAGATTAATGTGAAGATTTATACGAATTGTGTCTTTTTTTGCTCATTTTTAATGACACTTTAAACGAGAAATGATAACAGAGGCTTATAAACAGAGAAGATTAGCTCCAAGGACCTAACAGAGCTACAGTCATGTACAGTTCCATTTTTATGTGTAACATTACAATGACCGACAGCTATTAGATTCAGTTTATTATAATGACAGAATTTAATGCGGCTTCCAAATCCAATCCAATCTAACCCAAAGATTCCTTAGGAAGAGATAAATATACATACAGAAGGCAAGACTGCAAGAAAAGCTGAAGTCTCTTAACGGGTTATTTCCGACTGAGTCTTGGAAGAAGGCAGGCACTTATTAAAATTAATCACTTCATTGTTCACGCTCACTCCATAGTCCAGCTCTCTCCCTCGTCTTCACTTGCCGCTCTCCAAATGTGGCTGGCCATGATTAAAACACGTCTGTTTCTCCATGACATTGCTTTGACATCATTTAATTGGTATAAGAGATAAAAAAAATAAATGAATTAAATAAATATACTACCAGGTAAGTGGCGTAACATAGCTCAAGGTGACAGCCTATTATTTCTCCCTTCTCTTAGGCTCAAAAGAAGGCAAAGTGAGAAATGTGGGACGCAGCGAGAATGCAGCTCCTCAAGTGGCAGATGGAGTTTTTTCATGAACAGAAATTGGCAGATAGATTTTCTTTTTTTTTTTTCATTTAATTTTGATTCCGCTCAACGCTTGCAAGTACAATTTAATCAAAAGGTGCGCTCTGGATTTTATTTATTTATTTTATTTTTTTAAAGAAAAGCCCGCTGCTTTCTTACTCACCTGTACAACTGATTAAGATGATCTGAATATTTCTTCAAGTGAAGAAATTTGTTTAAAGCCCAGAAGAATATAACGTCAATTCAAAGTGTAATGTCCAAATAGGATAATTCTGGTTGATTTTTTTGATCTGCCATTGTTTTGAAAGTGGGCTTTTACAGTTTAAAACAAAAGAATGAACAGCGAGTTGAGGCTACTCACGTCGTCTTGTCTCGTGTCCTTCCCCGACGCAATGAGGACGTAGTTCCAGGCCAGCGGCAGCAGCAAGGCCAGAGGGATCATATAAATCTCAAAGTTCCAAACAACGATGGCGAAGATCTGCGAGGTCACACACATATAAAATAAAAAAAATTAAAAATACAGGACTGTTGGAGAAAAGGTGCTGGCAAACATTTAATCAAGCTGGAGTTGGACCCCGAAAGATGGCTGTATGTGTGTTTGGAAAGAAAACATTAATTTGGAAAAAAAAAAAACTCAACTCCAAGGAACAAAACGCAATAAAAACATGGCTTTTGAAGACGAGTTGGCGTCGTCGGAGTCTCTTTCCTCCGTGCCAATCATCTCGTAGTCTGAGGTCATGTACTGGTTCAGATACAGCACATCAAAGTTGACCCTTCTGAGCTCCAGACCCAAACTCGAGACTCTGACCTTAAACACCCCACAACCCGAGTCTCTAACCCTGTCACTCCAAGCCCCAATACCCACTTCTCCTTCTCCAAAAGACTCGTATGGCCCGGCTCTAACCTCCTCTGCACCCATCTGCCAAAACCATAACCTCTACACCTCCCCTCTCATCACCGAACAAGAAGAGCACCATCTGAAAATTAACCTTTTCCTAAACCCTGTATTCTTGTTTTGAAAGAGGCTCTTTAGCCTCCTTACAACAGATTTCAGTGGGAAAGTCAAATTGCTAATGATGATAGCTTTTTTTTCTTTTTTTTCGCAGTATTGTGCCAATTGTGACACAGCTTTGAGTGAATTATTGTTGAAAAGTTGAGATGGAGCATTGTGAGGGACTAGCATCTGTCAGAAACAGCCAGAACAAAATAATATTTACTCTTGCTAATATCATTATCATGTTTTTTTTTCTCCTATTTATAGCAAGGCTGATAAAACCTCAGCAGCTATTAGAACAAATGATGAAAATACAAACCGCGTCTAATGCTCGCTGTCTTCCAAAGCAAAATATTCATAAAATTCAAGTACAACAAATCAATTACTGAAAACAATATAAGAAAAAATTGATAATTACTTTGTCTAACAACTGAATTTGATGGTGAAGTTTTGAAAGTGTCATAATTGAGACTATATATATATACA
>JBBPBX010014752.1:19478-40871 GCA_038048925.1 Garcialebias charrua | reverse complement strand
TTACAGATCTGTAGATTAATTGATGCAGGAATTTGATGGGAGTGTTTTTCTCAACTCATGTTTCAGGTGACCTCACAATATCACATGAGGTTGTCATTCACAATGTTTGATTAAAAGTAATTATAACTTAATCCCCTCTTGTTCATAAGATGATTTTAGTTTAAAATGGCATGAAAGGCAGTGGGTAATATTAATGTCTTCAAGGAATGCCAAACCTTCAATTAATATTATAAAATCACCTTAAAGTCACTTTCATTTATTAATAAATTAAATTAAGAAGCTCTAGTTCCCCACCAGCACATCTGTGGACCCTTATCAGAGTAGGCTGGCTGAGAGACACTGTAACATCTTTATCAGGACTATGGAAACTATCTGGAAGTGTTCATGGACAATCTCACCGTCTGCAAAATGTATTATGTTTCTTTATGTTGCTTGCTGAGGTAGATATTTTTGCTACCATGCCCTGTGTCAAGGACACAGTGTGAGAGATTTTTAAAAAATATATCTTGTCTCATGTTTTCTTCCCCTTTTCTTGTCTAAGAATAAGGGCAGCGCTCATAAGAAGCAGCAGCCTTGGTACACTTCCGTCCATTCTTCAGACGGCTGTATGGAATGAAATTTTGTTGTACTTAACTGAGCAATGACAATAAAGTTGATTCTAAACCAGATGCATCAGTGTAATGCAGTTCTAGTTTATGAAGACCTTTATGCTTAATTTTAAATTTCTTGCACTGTCCCAGGAAACAGGTCCACAATGATCACAAAATAACAAACTTGGAGTCCCAAAGGTTCCCAATCCGCTCCTTTAACTTAAAGTAAACCCCTGCTGTCAAGTTGTGTCGCACTGCTGGCTGTGAATTGTTGCCCCTCCCTGGCCAGGTCATTTGTTTTCAAAGGCTGAAGGTCTCTGTTGGCCAGTCTGTCTCAGGACCAAATTAAGAGGTGCATCCAAGATGGATGAGTGCAGAGCCAGTGAAAGATTGGCGGGCAAGTCCAGATTTCCCCCGTTTTTTCTTCCAGTTAGTTTTTTCCTTTTGCTGCCTTCAGTCAGACAGATGATCAGAGAGGATGATCTGTCCTGCTTCCACTGTTGATTCTCCCGTCCTCCTTTTGCTATCTCAATTTTCATGACAGAACCAAAACATGAAGCCAAAGTCTATGATCTTCTCAAATATTTGCTGAATCGTTTTAACAAATTAAGGAACATAAAATTGATTTCATTTTAGCCTTTTGGAATTACCATTCAACATGCTAAACTATGTCAGTTTAGCATGTCCTTAAGATTTGACAATCTAATTATATACAGTATTTAGGTTGATTAATTTTTTTCAAGTGTATGACATAATCTTGATTACTGAACATCTGGATTAAGTTATTACAGCACATACAATTTGTAAACCAAAGTAAGACATTCACACAGCTAACAAAACAGACCATTTATAGTAATAAAACAAATGGTAAATGGAGCTTATTTATATAGCGCTTTCCAGCCCCCTATGAGGGGCCCCAAAGCGCTTTACAATACCAACCATCCACACACATTCATACACACATTCATACACACATTCATACACCGGTAGCGGCAGACTGCCATGCAAGGCGCCAGCCAGTCCTACCGGGAGCAACTCAAGGTTAAGTGTCTTGCCCAGGGACACAACGACACATTGTGTGGGGAACTGGGATTTGAACCTCCAACCTTCCGATCGGGGGACGACTGCCATTACCACTACGCCACGGCCGCCCCTACAACAACAATCTTGTTTCAAGACCTGCATTAAACTAGCCCAGATCAGAAAAAAAAAGAACATAAACATCTTACTGTAAATAAAATAATCTTCTTCTTCTTCTTCTTCTTCTTCTTCTTCTTCTTTCAGCTTTTCCCTTTTCAGGGGTCGCCACAGCGAGTCATCCTCCTCCACCTCACTCTGTCCTCTGCATCCTCTGTCCTCACTCCAACTACCTTCATGTCCTCTCTAACTGCATCCATATATCTCCTCTTTGGCCTTCCTCTGTGTCTTTTTCCTGGCAGCTGCATTTCTAACATCCTTCTACCAATATACCCACTGTCCCTCCTCTGGACATGTCCAAACCATCTCAGTCTGGCCTCCCTAACTTTATCTCCCAGTTGTTCAACATGTGCTGTACCTCTGATGATCTCATTCCTGATCTTATCCATCCTTGTCACTCCTAAGGAGAACCTCAGCATCTTCATTTCTGCCACTTCCAGTTCTTTCTCCTGTCTTTTTGTCAATGACACTGTCTCCAGACCATACAACATAGCTGGTCTCACCACTGTCTTGTAAACTTTTCCTTTGACCTTTGCTGACACCTTTTTGTCACAAATCACTCCTGAAACTTTTCTCCATCCACTCCATCCTGCCTGGACTCTCTTCTTCACCTCTTTACCACATTCCCCATTTTCCTGGACAGTGGACCCCAAGTACTTGAAGTTCTGCACCTTTGTGACCTCTGCTCCTTGTAGTCTCACTGTTCCACCAGCCTCCCTCTCATTCACACACATGTACTCTGTCTTACTACGGCTGACTTTCATTCCTCTTCTTTCAAGTGAATACCTCCACCTCTCCAAGTTCTCTTCCACCTGTTCCCTGTTCTCACCACATATCACAATGTCATCTGCAAACATCATAGTCCATGGGGATTCCTGCCTGACCTCATCTGTTAGTCGGTCCATCACCAGAGCAAACAAGAAGGGGCTCAGAGCCGATCCTTGATGCAATCCCACCTCCACCTTGAAGCTATCTGTCACTCCTACAGCACATCTCACCACTGTCCTGCTGTCTTCATACATGTCCTGTACCAGTCTAACATACTTTTCTGCCACTCCAGATTTCCTCATGCAATACCACACCTCCTCTCTTGGCACCCTGTCATATGCTTTTTCTAAATCCACAAACACACAATGGAGTTCTTTCTGACCCTCTCTGTACTTCTCTATCAACATCCTCAAAGCAAAGATGGCATCTGTGGTGCTCTTTCTTGGCATGAAACCATACTGCTGCTCACAGATAGTCACCTCTTGTCTAAGCCTTCCTTCCACAACTCTCTCCCAGATCTTCATTGTGTGGCTCATCAACTTAATTCCCCTGTAGTTGCTACAACTCTGTACATCACCCTTGTTCTTAAAAATGGGAACCAGCACACTTCTTCTCCATTCTTCAGGCATTTTCTCACCCTCAAATATTCCATTAAATATTTGAGTCAAAAACCTCACTGCCATCTCTCCAAGACATTTCCAAACCTCCACTGGTATGTCATCAGGTCCTACTGCCTTCCCCTTCTTCATTCTTTTCAGAGCTTTCCGGACTTCAACCTCACTAATCTTTCCCACTTCCATGTCCACAGTCTGTATGACCTCCACTCTTCTTTCTCTTTCATTCTCTTCATTCATTAGCTCCTCAAAGTAATCCTTCCATCTACCCATCACACTCTCCTCACTTGTTAGAACATTCCCATTCCCATCTTTAATAAGCCTAACCTGCTGCACATCCTTTCCAGCCTGATCCCTCTGTCTTGCCAATCGGTACAAGTCCTTCTCGCCCTCTTTAGTGTCCAGTCTCCCATACAACTCATTGTACGCCCTCTGCTTTGCCTTAGCTACTTCCTTCTTTGCTCTACGTCCCATCTCCTTATATTCATGTCTCCTCTCTTCAGTCCTCTCACTGTCATATTTCTTCTTGGCTAATCTCTTTCTTTGAATGGCGTCCTGCACTTCACTATTCCACCACCAGGTTTCCTTATCATCCATTCTCTGTCCAGATGACACACCAAGTACCTTCCTACCTGTCTCTCTAATTACTGTTGCTGTAGTAGCCCAGTCACTTGGAAGCTCTTTCTTACCACCCAGAGCCTTTAACAGCTCGTCTCTGAATTTCTCACAACATTCTTCCTTCTTTAGCTTCCACCATTTGGTCTTCTTCTCTGATTTTACTCTTTTTCTCTTCTTCGCAACAACAGTCATTCTACACACAACCATCCGATGCTGTCTGGCCACGCTCTCCCCTGCCACAACTTACAGTCTCCAATCTCCCTCAGGTTTCCTCTTCTACACAGAATGTAGTCAACCTGCGTACTCCTTCCTCCACTTTTATAGGTCACTCTATGTTCCTCCCTCTTTTGGAAATAGGTATTGACTATAGCCATTTCCATTCTCTTGGCAAAATCCACCACCATCTGTCCTTCCTGGTTTCTTTCCTTGACACCAAACCTACCCATCACTTCCTCATCCCCTCTGTTTCCTTCACCAACATGTCCATTCAGGTCTGCTCCAATCACCACTCTTTCCTCCCTGGGAATACTCTCTATCACTTCATCCAAATCTTTCCAAAATTTATCTTTCTCCTCCCCATCACATCCAACCTGTGGAGCATAACCACTGACTATGTTTAGCATCAGACCTTCTACTTCTACCTTCAGATACATCACCCTATCTGACACTCTCTTCACCTCGACTACATTCTTTGCCAACTCCTCCTTCAGGACCACCCCTACTCCATTTCTCTTTCTATCCACACCATGGTAAAACAGTTTGAACCCTGCTCCAATACAGGTAGTCCCCGACTTACGAGCGCTCTGACCTACGAGGTTCCGGACTTACGAGCTGGCGAATTTTTGGAAAAAACGCAAAAAATACCGAGTTTTTCTGTGATTTTTCACCACAGTTCGTTAGCTAAACATGTGGACACACGTTTCCGATCATTTTTATGCACTCGTAAGCAGTTTTTCGATGAAAAACGAGTGTTTGTAGTCGCGCTAGCAAAACCGTTCCAACTTACGAGCGAAATTCCGGACTTACGAGACACGTGGCGGCCGTTCCAAGTTACGAATTTTCGCTTTACGAGCGCCTCGGAGGAACGGAAACTCGCTCGTAAGTCGGGGACTACCTGTACTGCGAGCCTTGCTGCCCTTCCACTTGGTCTCTTGGACACATAAAACATCTACCTTTCTTCTCTGCATCATGTCAGCCAGCTCTCTACCTTTGCCTGTCATTGTCCCCACATTTAGAGTTGCAACCCTCAGTCCTACAGTCTTCACGTTCCTCCTCTCCCTCTGTCTCCTGACACGTTTCCCTCCTCGGGGTCTTCGACTGTATGTATGCTGTAAATAAAATAATAACAACAGTAATTCACTTTTAATATCAAAATGTTGATAAATATCCCATCTCTCATATAATAAGGTCAAATTATCAGTTGACAATTTTGTTCTTTCTTAACTTCTGAAAAATACTTAATTAACTGAAATATGTCTTGTTTATGGCACATGAATCAGTAGTGGAAAGTCATGTGACTGTGTTGTTAAATATGAGCGGGGTCAGTCTATGAGCTCATCCTGTGGAGAAGGACTCACCACCACTCTAATAACTATAAATGAATAGACAATGTGTTGCATTTACCACCACAGCTATTGTACGTGTGATTCCCTTTTACGTAGGACCTTGCTTGATCTGAGCTTGATGGATTTGGTGGTATTTCGAAAGACAAGTGTCAGGGAATTTTGGTCAAGGTTCATAGATGTTTTTAACTGAGAATGTTGTGCCCATGCATGAACCATTTGTCTGAGTTATGAGTCCTTTTCTCTCTCAGAGAAGGCTGAATGAGGAGCTGATTTGATCCTGCATGTACAATTGGGTGACAAAGGTCATCAGTGTGAGTCAGGAGGTGATAAGCTTATAAAAACAGTTCTCGCATGCTGCCCGTGCATGGTAGATTCTCATGACTGGGCTCCGTGCATAGAACTTCTATCTGTGCAACCTGTTTTTGAAAGTCTGCCATTGCAAGTAAAACCGGTTAAAAATCTTCTTGTGTCCTCAAGTGAGGCTTCTTTGAGTGAGCAAGATGAATTGCGGATATTTTTATCCAACATGTAGGTCATGTACATGTCAATGGATTCATTAGTTAGTTAAATTAGGCATTTAGCTGAATAACAATTTTAGGGGCAACAAAGTCAAACGTATAGAATAAAACTAATTAGAAATAAATTGTGAAGTTTATGAATCAGCATATTCAATAGTAACACAAAAGATTTCATCTGCTAAAGATCTTTTTTTTTTCTTCTTCTTTCGGCTTCTCCCTTCGTTAGGGGTTGCCACAGCGAACTAGTCGCACAAAGACTTGGCAATTGTTTTTAAGCCGGATGCCCTTCCTGACACAACCACAGACCACTGAGCTACCACAGCCCTCTGTGTGGAACAGAGAGCTGCTATCTAGGGTTCCCGGGGGAGCAGATGGTGGGGTTAAGGGCCTTGCTCAAGGGCCCAGAGTGGGGCAGATGAGGGTGGAGACCGGTGTGACCGCTTCACCTGTCCCACCCACATCTTTTTGATGTTGTCGGTACCGGGGATTGAACCGGCGATCTTCCGATCACAAGCGCACCTTCTTAACCTCTGCGCCACCACTCCCAATCTGCTAAAGATCATGTGAGGTGTAAATTATTTTCTACGAATGTTGTTCTCAACTGCAGTCTCAAGAATTAAAATGAATCATTGTCAAATGGAGATGCACAACAATTTGGGATGCTCATATTTAGTACAAATATTATTCTAACATCATCAACACCTGCCCTGGGAACTCTAAACAGCTCTTCTCCACAATAACTCGTCTGCTTAATCCCATTAAACAAACTCTTGAGGACTCTGCTCAAAAATGCGACCTGTTTCTTTCATCTTTTAAAACCAAAGTTGACACTATCAGATCTCAGCTCCACAACCTCCCTGTTCTCAGTGTGCCACCTACCCGTCTGCATTCTGGGACCCTAAACAGCTTTGACGAAGTTGTTCAGAGTGAGGTGGAGGCCATCATCAAGAAAATGAAGCCTTCATCCTGCGCCCTGGATCCTTTCCCCTCGTCTCTCATAAAAACCAATCACTCTGCAATAGGCCCACTAATCACTCAAATAATAAATCAGTCTCTACAATCTGGTCATGTTCCACTGCCTCTAAAAACTGCCATCATTAGGCCTCTTCTGAAAAAATCTAATTTGGATCCCGACATTTTTTCTAATTACCGCCCAATTTCACACCTCCCTTTTCTGTCTAAAGTGCTGGAAAAAGCTGTTGCTGCTCAGCTGCAGGACCACCTACAACAACACTCCCTGTATGAGAAGTTCCAGTCTGGATTCAGGGCAGCTCACAGTACAGAGACTGCATTGCTGAGGGTTACCAATGATGTCCTCTTGGCTGCTGACACTGGCTCTCCCTCCATCCTTGTCCTCCTTGACCTCACTGCAGCCTTCGACACTGTGGACCATAGTATCCTCCTCCACCGTCTTCATGTGGAGGTCGGTCTCTGCGACACCGTCCTGGACTGGTTCAAATCTTTCCTCTCCAATAGGCTGGAATGTGTTAGTCTTGGCAACGCCACGTCCCAGACAGTCTGTGTCTCCTGTGGTGTCCCTCAGGGGTCGGTTCTGGGGCCCCTGCTGTTTTCCCTTTACATGCTGCCTTTAGGTCAAATTATTAATCAGTTCAACATTTCTTTTCACTGTTATGCCGACGATACACAGCTTTACATCAGGACTGGAGCATCCTCATCTTCCACCTTGTCATCTCCATCTTCACTCACTGCCCTCTCTGCCTGCCTGGAGGCAATTAGGGCATGGATGAATCAGAACTTTCTTCAATTAAACTGCTCCAAGACTGAGGCCATACTGATTGGCACCCCTCACCAGGTACAAACATCTCCTATAACAACACTTTCCTTTTCTGGACAAGACATCCCCCTCTCCACCTCTGTTACTAATCTTGGAATAAAAATGGACTCCAATCTTACATTTGAAAATCACATTAAGCTTCTGTTTAAAACTTGCTTCTTCCATCTTCGAAACATCTCCAGACTTCGCCCATCCCTAACTTTTTCCGATGCTGAGAAGCTCGTCCATGCTTTTGTCTCCTCCAGGCTCGACTACTGCAACTCCCTGTTTATTGGAATCCCTGGCAAAAACCTTCAGAAACTTCAATATATTCAAAACAGTGCAGCAAGGATCTTGTTGAGAGTTCGTAAATTTGAACATATTACGCCCATTCTCCATAACCTTCATTGGCTTCCTGTCGCCTACAGAATTCAGTACAAAACTGCTCTCATTACACATCAATGCTTACATGGAGCTTCACCAGATTATCTGAAGGATATTCTTATTCCATACTCATCCACCCGGTCGCTGCGGTCACAGAACAGTAATCTCCTTCACATTCCGAGAACCAAATTAAGGACCATGGGAGACCGGGCTTTCAGTGTGGCTGCCCCCCGCCTGTGGAACTCTCTTCCTGACTGTCTGAGAGCCCCACAGTCTGTGGTTGACTTTAAGAGCGGCTTGAAGACCTTTCTTTTCAACCGAGCATACTCTACCTCCTCATGATTCTACTTTTGATCTTAGTTGATACTGTTATTGATTTTACTTGTTTTATTACTTGTTTTATTGACATTTAATTCTGTTGCACTTTGTAGCACTTTGAGATTTTCATTAATGAAAAGTGCGTTATAAATTGAATTCATTATTATTATTATTATTATTATAATTATTTAAGGGAAAGTTTCCACTGGCCATATTACTTTTAGAACTTTCTGGAGCATCCATGGACAACTCACCGCCTTTGTTGACTTCTATGCATAAATGCATTATGATGTCATTGTATGTTCGCTGTTTATGTAGCAAGGTCTTTTTTCTTTTTCATCTTTTACACTGTGCCCAGACGGAACATGGTGGGAGACATGATTTGTTTGGCTTCTTCCACCCTCGTGTTCTCTTTTCTCATCTGCCTGTTTGTTGTATGTAACAAGTCTCTCTTATAAATGAGTCTCTGAGGCTCAATGGGAACTAACCTGTATAAATGAAGGTCTAATTATACCTTATCTGCTTTATAGTTGCTTGACTTTACCAGTTGAATATAAATGCTCAAGAGTAGTTTGGGGGAAAACCTACTAATTTTTTTTGTCAATTTAACCTTTTATCCATGCAATAGTTTTTTTTAGCTTAAAAATAAAGTTTAACAACATTTTGGTGCTAAAGGATTTCAGTGCAGAATTGCAGGGAAGATAATAAAAATTATAAAGAAAATCTTTCTCACACGCTGTTTTTTAAATTTCAAATAAAATTCAAGATTTTGCAGTTAAGAAACAAATTGCTACCTTATTCTGTAATCACTTCAACTTTGATTTTACAAAACAATACAACATAAACAAGTGGTTTGGTTTTTAATCCTAAACAAGTCCCTTATGTAATTCACCACAGTGTTGGCCTCCTCCTTTATCGCTCGTACTGTTGTTCTCATCTTCTAAAGCGCTCCTGAAAAGAAAGCAGAAAGTTGTGTGAATGTTCTATGCAAATGTTTAGTGTATTAGCATACACAGTTGTAATTAAAGTATAATTAGAGAGACAAATGGTGCTGTGAAGCTCTGCGCCTTGGCTCCTGAGTCTGTTTATCAGCAGTCTCTTGTTTAGTCGGCTAAAACAGGTTTGTATGGAACAAGTGCCGCCAACTGCTGCATTAATTGTTATTGTTGCCTTGGAAAGCAAATAGGTGCCATACTGCTGCAGACAGTGAGAGGAGAAAGCTGGAGAGGGACCGGGACAAATTAGAGTGGAAAATGAGAGTGTCGAAATTAGAGAGGGATTAGCATAGACGATAATGAAGCAATTAAAGAGTAAGCGCCCAGCACTCAGGTGCCTTTACTGAGCTGGTTTACTCCAGCTGCTTTCAGACGCTCCAATGCAAATATATCCCCAACGGTGAGAGGAGATAACACGCTGTCCTAATAGATCACTGATATCGACTGAGATGCGAGGGCTAACATGATGTGCTGCAGCGTAATGTAATGTGACAAAGTATGACACAATCTGACACAAAAGGATGTGGCAAGATGCGGAACGTGATGTTACATCTCAAAGCAACATGGGAAGATTCAACAAGGAAAAACTGACACTTGGAACATCACAATGTGATGGTCCTTTTGTTTACTTATTGTGACAATATTGTGGGCTCCTTGTGTTTATTAAACACAAACATTACTCTAAACATTAATGGGTAGTTAATATTCATTCAAATCCTTATTGGCCCACGTTTTTCTTTTCTAGCATCTTTTCAGTTAAAATTCACATACTGCCCATTTTGCCACAGTTTCATAAAATATTTAACTGATCACCTTATACACAAATATGCACAAAAAAGTAAAAATATTTTCTTGAACCAGTTTCAAATATGTAAAAAATTTTTTTACCGGGTATATATAAATCTTTTGCCATCGCAGAATTTCTTAATGTTGAAACTCATTTGTCATAAGACATTTTCTGTAGAAGTTTACAAATGAATTAAATTCCTTCAAGTTTTTAGGTGCAATATTCCATCTTATTTGAGATGTTGCAAAAAACATAAAGCATAATTCCAGTTTTAAGGAATGGACACAAGTCTGTAGTTGAACAGTTTTACACTTTATCTTCTCGTCAACCTGTGAGAGTTCAGCCTTCTGCAGCCACTGAGTTCCAAGATGGCGTCTAACGAGGAGCACCTGCGACCCATTCCCCTGATGAGGACCCAGGGGTAGTTAAGGCTGCAGAGGAGCTCAAATCTCTGCTGGAGCATTAAGATGCCTACTGGAATTTATGCTTCTGGCTCTCTTGTGTGGTAAAGCTTAAAGGTCCACTGACATGATGTTTGAACTATAAATAAAATTGCTCAACATATATATGTTGCATCATTCAACTATGGTCGTTTGTACAAGCAAAATGATCAATCAATTTAATTTTGATTTAAAAGTGATTTTAAACTTCACGCCGTGTTTATTCACGGGAAATCCGATTACATGCGAATGCAACATCTGTGATGTCAGGGCAGGAATTTCAGTCTGCGGCTGCGAAGGAACGCAGATTCATTTTCTGCACGTTCGCCTATTTTTTAACAAAGCTGTCCCCCTCGGAGCCCCCCTCGCTCCACTCCACCTGAAGGTAAGGCAGAACCTGCTGTTTCTTGTTCAACCCCCTGAACTAACTTCGGCTTCCCAAACTGAAGACAAATCGCTCAAATCAAAACTTACTTTCCTAAATTCGTCGGATTCTATATTGTGCGCTATTGTTTAGGCATGTAACAGTTGTAATGGGTGTACCGAACCGTTTCGGTACACCACTTTCGGTTCGGTCCAACTGCGTACCGTTTCGGTTATTTTTTCACTCATTAAACGTTCTTAACAGGGGAATACATGCACCGCGGAACAAAATTTCCTGGGCGCGTTTCAGCACGGAGCTATTTTCGCGTGGCACGCGCAGCATTTAGCCGTTAGCATCTCGTGCGGTCTCCTGTTTGTGAACGTTATAAAGTTGTTAAAATGTTAAAAGACGAGCGCACACGCAGCTTGTGTGTGTGGCAGGATGACCTGCAGTCATTAAAAGCACCACAGGTGCTGCGACGTGATTGGTGTGTCTGGGGCTGGCTTCCGGTATAAAACGGGCCAAGTCCTCAGGGTTAGACACACGTCATCCGCCTTCCGGCGGCAGTAGCTGGCTGTGTCACGCGCTGGCGTAATCAGGTGTTTTTAGTCGCTATGGATTGGTTTAGCGACCACCGTTGCAAGCTTTCTGCTTCCCTCTCTTGTTAGAGGAGGAGCTTGGTGGTGAGTAAGCACCAGTTTATCTCTCTGTTTTATACTTTTTAGATTTTAATGTTAAATATTTATTGTTTTAGTCCCTGCTGTTTTTAATGTTGCTCCCTGCTGTTTATAATGTTAAATATTTATTGTTTTAGTCCCTGCTGTTTGTCCTTTGCTACGTCTACTTCCTGTTGTCCGTGGCGACGTCTACTTCCTGGTTGTCCGTGGCCGTGTGTCTGCGGCGGTCTGGACTGTCCCGACTGGTTCTGCTCCCCATCCGGGTCGTCCCTCGCCTGCCGGCTGGTCCTGGGACTGTTTGGGGCCCGCTGTCTGGACGGCGCGGCGTGGGCTACGTCACGCGTCCTGCGGGCCGAGCTGAAGCCGACTGGCCAGCTCAACCTCTCACACAGGCGTCGGTTGGAGTGACGTCTTTGGGGGTGCAGCGGATTTCACCAGGGTGGACTTTGGACTGATCGATAAAAGGATCTCTTCAGGCGGTGACAGTCGTCTTGTTTTGGTGTGTGTGTGTGTGTGTATGTGTGTGTGTGTGTGTGTGTGTGTATGAGTTCCTTCCTGTTTTAGAAATACTGTATGAATTGCACTTTTATTGACTGGAGCTATTGCTGCCTTTTAAACTGTGAATATTTTAGACTTAGCATTATTTAATAATTAAACAATTGTGCAATTTAATTGGTGCCAGTGTGTGAATCTGTCCAAGCCTCCTCTGCAAACGGGTCTATGTGCCTAAGGGTAACTTTTAGTAAAGTTTTTAACTAAATTCATTTTTTTATTCAAAATAGATTATTTATTTTTTTAAACTATAAAGTTCCTTATTTTCATCCACACCCGTCCGGCTACATTTGGCGTTGTTTGGTAGTTTTTGCAATTTGAGGCTGGGACTCTTTTACTACACTGTGTTTGTATTTTTGTATTGTGATATAGCAGGAAATATTTTGTTTTTATTATGTGTATGCGTGTGAAAAGGACAAACAGCAGCGGTTCACCTGTTTTTTAAGCTTGTAAATTATTTTTTAAATAGAGATCAGCGTACCTCTACTGTGGTGCAGATCCTGGGTGTGGAGTGGTACTTTCCGAATACACATTGGCCACTCCAACTGGACCAGCATGCCTCTACTGTGGCGCTGGTTACGGAGTGGCTCTCGAAGTTTGGAGTACCAGGTCCGTTGGATTTCGACCCTGGCAAGCTGGGTAATCGACGGGACGTCGATTCAGTTTGCGGGGGTGAATGTGGCAGGATGACCTGCAGTCATTAAAAGCACCACAGGTGCTGCGACGTGATTGGTGTGTCTGGGGCTGGCTTCCGGTATAAAACGGGCCAAGTCCTCAGGGTTAGACACACGTCATCCGCCTTCCGGCGGCAGTAGCTGGCTGTGTCACGCGCTGGCGTAATCAGGTGTTTTTAGTCGCTATGGATTGGTTTAGCGACCACCGTTGCAAGCTTTCTGCTTCCCTCTCTTGTTAGAGGAGGAGCTTGGTGGTGAGTAAGCACCAGTTTATCTCTCTGTTTTATACTTTTTAGATTTTAATGTTAAATATTTATTGTTTTAGTCCCTGCTGTTTTTAATGTTGCTCCCTGCTGTTTTTAATGTTAAATATTTATTGTTTTAGTCCCTGCTGTTTGTCCTTTGCTACGTCTACTTCCTGTTGTCCGTGGCGACGTCTACTTCCTGGTTGTCCGTGGCCGTGTGTCTGCGGCGGTCTGGACTGTCCCGACTGGTTCTGCTCCCCATCCGGGTCGTCCCTCGCCTGCCGGCTGGTCCTGGGACTGTTTGGGGCCCGCTGTCTGGACGGCGCGGCGTGGGCTACGTCACGCGTCCTGCGGGCCGAGCTGAAGCCGACTGGCCAGCTCAACCTCTCACACAGGCGTCGGTTGGAGTGACGTCTTTGGGGGTGCAGCGGATTTCACCAGGGTGGACTTTGGACTGATCGATAAAAGGATCTCTTCAGGCGGTGACAGTCGTCTTGTTTTGGTGTGTGTGTGTGTGTGTATGTGTGTGTGTGTGTGTATGAGTTCCTTCCTGTTTTAGAAATAATAATAATAATAATAATTGTCTAATCTTGTCATCTGCGTATGTTTCCCATACACAGACGAAATTCGTCTCTGCATTTAACCCAACCACCTACCAGGTGGTGCAGTGAGCAGCCATAGAAGGCGCTCGGGGAGCTGGAGAAATAGGTGTGCACTCATAGACACCCCAAGATGTGTAGTGGCCGGGACGCGAACCCGCGTCCTTCGGGTACTGTATGAATTGCACTTTTATTGACTGGAGCTATTGCTGCCTTTTAAACTGTGAATATTTTAGACTTAGCATTATTTAATAATTAAACAATTGTGCAATTTAATTGGTGCCAGTGTGTGAATCTGTCCAAGCCTCCTCTGCAAACGGGTCTATGTGCCTAAGGGTAACTTTTAATAAAGTTTTTAACTAAATTCATTTTTTTATTCAAAATAGATTATTTATTTTTTTAAACTATAAAGTTCCTTATTTTCATCCACACCCGTCCGGCTACATGTGGACTTTGCTTCATGAAGACTCTGCAGCAGCTACGTGACGTAGCTCTCTGCAGCAGCAACACGTCTTTATTTTTATTTTTTTCATTTATAGATGGCCTCCCTTCACACCTTATAGCCATCCTCTCACTCCAATATGTATTTTTTTTAATAGAGAGAAAGAAAGAAAAGAGAAAGTGAGACAACAAAACAACAATTATCCACAAAAAGAGCACAAGGCAAACACACCAAACCTCCGTCCACAATCCTGCAAAGCACATGACAGAACACAGCAACGAAACATACAAGCATAAAGACTGATAATATTCATGACCTTGCATTAGATTTCTATATATAAACATACCCATACCTACAAATATATATACAGTATACATACATATATATTTATATTCATTTATATACCCATCTACATATATCTACATATACATCCCTACATCCATTTGTGTGTGGTTGTGAGCATGCATAAGTGAATAAGGTTCCTCCAATAGAACATTTAGTAGCGATTGTGAAGCATCAGAGATCCGTCCCCCCAAAGCCCGAGACAGACGAAAGGGCGATCAAAGCCCAAGACCCCAGGAAGGACCCCGAGCCCAGAGTCCCCAGGACCACCCGAACAGGACGAGCCACTCGTCCACTCCCCAGATCCGACCAAGGGGAAGAACCGGACGAACCCCACCAGGGACCACACACAATGACCCCCCGGGGTCAACAGCGACAAATACACAGGCCCCCGCCGGAGCCCGCTGCACCGATGTAGCCCCAGGGCCGGTCACCGATGCTCGGGCACCGGGGACGCCCATCCCTCAGGTCCAGACCCGACAGGACCAGAGGACCCGAGCCCCACCAGGCAGCCACCAGGCCGAGCCGACAAACGCCCAAGCGCCCAGCCCCAGATAGTGAGGGCCCCAAGCACGCCCGCAGGCAGAGGAACACCCACCAGGGGGCCACGTGGCAGGAGCGCGACACTGGGTAGCCTCAGAAGTATCAGAGAGGGGGCAGTCCAAGTCCCAGCCTGACACTTAAACATTCATACACAGACACACTCATTCAGACCCACCCTCATCCTCACCCTCAGTCACAGAAAGACAAACAATAACGACACGCTCCATTCATAATCCCGATGCACACTCTATACCCCCTAGGTCCAAGACATGTACCTGCTCCCTACATGGGGCAGCCCACATCCAAACCCAGGAGGTAGGCCCATTCATTCTGGGGTGGAGAGTAGCAGACATCCAAGATCCGGCCCACCCCGCGCCCCGCCGACAGGACAGGACACCCGAGCCCAAGCAGCCCCAGGGGGAGCGCACTGCCAGTCCCGCCCACGGCAAACCCGCAGGCCCCGAACCCCCCCACACCCCAGCACAACCCCTGACGGCCCACCCCCAGAATGTCCGCCAGGCAACCAGGGGGGTAAGAGAAAAATAAATAAATAATATATATATATATATATAAATAAATACATAAATAAATAAAATTGAAATTAACAAATCAAGACCCCGACACACACACCCCCGTCCCCAAATGTACTGTTGGTGAGTGTTGTTCTAAAGTGTACTTAAAAAGGAAAGAGAAGGAGCAAAGGCTGGCATTATACCAGTTTCCCCTCCACTCCAACTCTAACCCAAGCCCTAATTGTCTAAATGCATAATGTTGAGTGAGCATAGGCATGGGGGTGAGATTGGTGTCATCCCGCCACCCATAGCCATAGTGCTCAATCCATTCCCTATATGTGACTTTTATGAAGATGTTTATGAATGAATGTCTAAAGTGTATATAAAATTGAGTCCCAGGTGCTCTGAACAACAGAGATGTAAAACCATCGCAGCACACCCGAGACTCAAATTCCCTACATGTATTAATTTAAGATGAAGAGGGCGGAGGTGCGTGTTGAGGGATGGGGAGAAAAATATCTGCAGGAACAGTGCTCCCACAGCGAGTCAGCTCCCCCGCTGACCCTGCTTGTGTGGACTTTGCTTCATGAAGACTCTGCAGCAGCTACGTGACGTAGCTCTCTGCAGCAGCAACACGTCTAAAACGTGAACGCGCTGGAAACTGTCATCCGAACGTGAACGAAGAGCTGTATTAAAACTACTTCATCCGAACGTGAACGAAGAGCTGTATTAAAACTACTTCATCCGAACGTGAACAGCAGCTGTATTAAAACTACTTCATCAGGTAATCAGAGCGGTCCAGAGCAATAACACAAGCTGTATGAGTTTTTAAATCTCGAATCTAAGTCTGAACGTTGTTATATGCGCAGGCTTTAAAGTTGCTGAGCGTCGCTATGAGACATTCATCACGTCAACACTTCAAAAAGTTCAGCTCTTTATGAAAAAACTAACTGATGTTGTCAACAACAAGCCCTGGACCAGATTAAAGCCCTGCCATGATGATGAAGAGTGAGAGATTCAATTGTTCAAGAGGTATTGTTTTATTATTATCTAAATAATCTTTTTTTTTAAATCATAATCTTATTAACTTGTTTTTTTTTAATCTCTTTTGTTTTTTATTTCCAGTCTGTGACAGAGGTAAATCCACCTGCAGCTAAGTGATGACTGAACTGAACTCTGAACTGTTCCCACAGTCCCACCTGTCCCACCAAGAAGAAGTTGTGAGTACAGTAATGAGGACAAATACAGCCACACTGCTGCTACTGAACAAAAACTTGATTAGTTAGATTGTAAACAGTCTGTTGCTGCTTATTGTTCTGGTTCTGACTGTTATTGCATTTATTAAGATTTTTATTATTGTTCATATAGTTTATTTATTGTAGAGTGCTGTTTATTTAAAATATCATCCAAATGGGTCACTTTTATTTATTACTACAATACAATACAAACATATTTTTGGCATATTTTCAAAATAAACATTTTGTAAGTCTTTATTTTGTAAAAAAAATAATAATTGTACCGAAAATAAACCGAAAATAAACCGAACCGAGCTCTCCTTGTAGTTGAACCGAACCGAAATGTGATTTTAGCGTACCGTTACACCCCTACTATTGTTATGTAAAAGGGGCGTTCTAGGAGACATTCCTGCCCTGATGTCACAAAATTAGCAAGCGGAAGTACCCGGATGTCCTGTGAAGAAACACAGCGCCAATTTTAAACTCACTTTTTAAACGAATTTTCATTAAATTATCATTTTGTTTGCAACAATGAACATAGTTGAATGATAAAAGATATATATGTTGTGCCAATTTCTGTAAAGTTCAAAAATCATGTCAGCCCACCTTTAACTTACTGGTACCTTGTTCTTTCCGTGTTACAGTCTCCATGCCTGAGGCCCTTCAAATCTTGACCGCCCTTCACCAATCCCGGTTAGCAAACTGCCTCCACTGTCTCTTTACCCTCCAATCACTTGCCTGCCATGCCTGCATCCTCATGTTTCCTCACATTGGAACTCCTTCAGGTCACCTTCTCCACCTGGCTCAGCTCAACCAACTACTTTGTATAAGGAAGGAAAACATATTAAATGTGAGAACCTACCTGGCCATTCTCCTTGCTCCCCATAGTTCCAGAGTCCATCTTTGTACATTGAATTAATACTCACTGTAAATGTATCCCTGTTAACTTTCTACGTCTTGAAGTCCTTTTCTCACTTTGTCTATTATCTGGAATCCCTGAGATCACTTGAACTTTCATTCACTCCTTTGGTAAAATTTAGTATTACACAGTACCTGTGCGTTAGAAAACAATAAATGTGATTTGATTTCAAACTAAAACCAAATGCATGTCAGTGTCCCTGCACAGCATCTTCCAGCCAATAAAACAATAAACGTGTTGGCTTTGATTCTGTAAAATGTTCATAATTTGCTACGTAGACGATTCCTCCAGGAGTCAGAGGTGGGAGAAAAACTAAGAAAATGGGAAGAGATGAAGGAGCAGGGAGACTGTCTTTAGCAATGCCAGACATTCGTGGTTAGGGGTAATAAAGCCCCTCTCAAAGTCAACAGTTCAGAAACTCCTTTGTCCTCCTAAAAGAGCGTTTAATTTTTAACACAAACTTGCACTTAGGTATGCATGAACTTTGGTAAAATCCAGAGACATGTGTATAAAAGGGTTTAATAGATGACGGTCATGTGCTCTGCTGCCGGGTAATGATGTCAGCCCCTCGATCTCATTCCCGCTCTGCCTCTCCTTTGGCTCCTTTGATAGAGGAGGACCTAATGTAAATTTAATTTGGAGTGATGTATGGCAAGGATGGGTGACTGGGAGAGACAGGGAGTTCTAGGTTTTGTGTGGCAAGAGAGGGGGGGGGAGAGAAATGGAACGGTGGAAGAGGTAGAGTCAACAGAGATGGAGGTTTGTGGAGGAGGGTTGAATGAGCGGGTGACGGGTGGGATGATGGGAGGGTGTCGAAAAGGGTGTCTCAAGTGTCTCAGTGGGGGGAGCAGCTGGATCGGGGCGCTGCCACTCTGCCAACACTGTCTACTTTAAGCAGGATTAATGACAACCAACGTTCAGGCCTCCATTATGTGTGAGCACGACAGGGCACACATGCACACACTCCCACCGCCTCACACGCTCCCCCGTGTCTGATTTACACAGAAACGCTCAGCCCCCGCCATGCCACATTTACCCCCAACAATGCAGAGGAGGAGGATAGTTGCTTTTGGTTTCCAACAAGAGGGCAACATCTGAATGGGAGGAGGCTAAACACTCCCAGGTTTTGTCTCTTTAAAGCCCTTCACTCCCTGTTACCCTCTTGTCTCACGCCAAATGAAGTGGACAAATGCTAAATCAATGTTATTAATGTTGCCCCCCACCATCTTTATCCCTTTTCTTTTATTGTTTCCAAGCAGATTGTCAGAGGGTCATCACTGTCACGACTGAAGCCATACAAGTCTCACCTGTTTTCACACATCTGCGTTTGTCCTTACACCAACCAGAAAGACACAATATAACAAGAACATTTACAGTACGAGATTTTAGTTAGATTTTTATTTCATTTTGAACAGTTAAAATTTTTAAACAATACCATAAACAAATAAAAATGTAAATATTTCCACCAAAATATTCTGGAAACAAAGCAAAATGTTCAAAAAGGGAACAGGAAAAAGCAATGGCTTATCTAGTCCTGTCCCTAAACTTACATACACATTCTGAACCAAACCAGAATCGTAAAAATAATGAACAACCCAAAAGATACACAAATTGTGGACCAAAAAAAAAATTGTAGGCAAAAGCACAAGCTTTTTACACCTTCACTTTGTTATACATCAAAATCAAAATAGCAGAATATTATCCTGCATATTTGTTTTTTCAAACATATCAACGAATTCCAGCTAAACAAGCTCATAAAAATACAGAACACAAAATAGGAAAAGCAGAAAAAAAACACTCAAGTCCTATTATATTTGTTTAGTAAATGATTTTTATATGTTTTTTTAAATTTAAAGATTGAAAAACACAGTTGAAACTCCTTACTACAACTATTCCACACCTGAATCCCTCTAGCTGAAGTACAGTTGTTTTTAATATTTGTCCTAACCTTTGGTTTTTTAAATCAACCCTTCTCTCGTAAATCATAGTTTTCCTCTTTAGTTTTGAACCACTTTTGTATACAGCTTGGAAGGAGTTTATTGTAGGCTTTGTACATAATCAGTGCTGTTCTGAGTTCTACTAAGTCGTAACATTTTAAAATATACAATGTAAGAAATTTCTCATTAGTTGGATGAAAGTAATCAGATGCAGTTATAATTCGGATAGCTTTCTTCTGGAGCATGTAAACTGGTTTTGTGTTGGTTTTATACGAGTTTCCCCATATCTCAACACAATAATTAATGTATGTAAGTATGAAACAACAGTATAACAGGTAAAGTGATTTCTTATTTAGGAGATGTTTTGTTTTATTCAGTATTGTAATAGTTTTTGACATTTTGGCCTTAACATGATCAATATGAGCCTTCCAATGCAATTTGTACTCACGTCTACCCCTCTGATTTCATGAACTCGTTCTATTTCAATACTGTTTATCATGAGTTTGAAATATTTTTTATTTTCTTATAACTAAATATTACAAATTTTGTTTTTTCAAGAAATCCTTCCATTTTTAATATAAATTTTTTTATGTATGTGGAAATGTTGCAGGTTTTCCAAAACAATTTATCCTCGTTGGAGCAACTATTATAGAGATAAAGTTCATACACTTCCTGCAGACTTAAAGGTACTCATTGCAAAGTCACAAGGGCTTGGTGTCATTTAGATCAACTCACAGGGCCAGAAGGTATAAATAAAGAATAAAGGAATAAAATCCATACCATACCATACCACTTTATTTAAAAAGCACTTAAAAACAGCAACAAGGCCAACCAAAGTGCTGTACAGCAAAAACAAACAAGCAAAGAACACAGCATAAAATACATAGATCACACAGAGGTAAAGATAAGAAACTAGATGACTAAAATTACAGAATACAGACAAGTTAAAATCAACTCGTACAGTGTCAAAAGGCAGGGAACAAAAGTGTGTTTTTAAATGAGACATTAAAAGAGTGAGCAAGGGAGCCTGCCTGACATGCAGTGGTAACTCATTCCACAGTTTTGGACCTGCAACAGAGAATGTCACCTCTGAGCTTAAAATGAGTGCCTGAACCAATAAAAGCATCTGGTCTGCTGACCCCAGAGAGCGATGTGGGACATATGGCTGCAGCAGATCAGAGAGAGAGAAGGGGGCAGGACTGTTTAGATATTTAAAAGTCAAGTTAAGTCAACTTTATTTGTAGAGCACATTTAAAACAGAAACTGTTATCAAAGTATTTAACAACAATGGGAGTAAAATGAATTTAAAATATACCGAACACTGATGATTATGAAGAATTAATAAAATAATTTAAAACATAGAAGCACAGAACAAAAAAAAACAAACAAAAAAACAAACCAAAACACTAAAAACACAAAGAAGGATTTTAAAATGAATTTGAAAGTAAACCAGTGAAAATCCAATAACACTGATGGATTTGGCCGAGTGCTTTGTTTACACTGAGTACAGAATTGCACATTTGGGGAACTACTAGAGTAAATTCTTTCAAGTTGCCATATTTGTTATAACCCTGGACAACCTTTTTATGTTTGGTTCCAAACTTTGCAATGACCAGTCATGGGGTTGCCAACAGTGGCGGCTGGTGATTTTTTTTATGGGGGGGCATAAACTGTTTAATTTTTTTAAGCATGTGTAGAAGTATGCATAATTATGTTTGTATACTGTAAAGTAAGTTTGTTCATGTTTTTATTTGTATATATCAGGTGTATCCATTTGTATAAAA
>JBBPBX010014751.1:28261-39429 GCA_038048925.1 Garcialebias charrua | reverse complement strand
TTGGAGGAATTGTAGACCATTCCTCCATTCAGAACAGCTTCAACTCTTAGATGTTGGTGGTTTCCTCACATTACTTCCTCTACTTCCTCAGACGGCTGAGACGAGCTGGTCTGAGCAGCCCAGTTCTCACCTCGTTCTACAGGTGTGCAGTGGAGAGCGTCCTGTGCTCCAGCATCAACGTGTGGCATGGAGGCTGCACAGTTGAAGAGAGGAAAGCTCTGCAGAGAGTGGTGAAGGCTGCACAGAAGTCTGTTGGAGTCAGTCTCCCCACAATCACAGACATTTACACCTCCAGATGCAGGAAAAGAGCCACCTGCATCATGAAAGACCTCACTCATCCAGCACACTCACTCTTTGCCCCACTCCCCTCAGGACGGAGGTTGAGGAGCATCAAGTGTAGAACCACTAGACTGAGGAACAGCTTCTACCCTGAGGCTGTTAGACTCATGAATAAATAAAAATAAAATAAAAAATAAACACTGCAAAATATCACATCATACTGATGCTGATCTGTTTTCTTGTTGCTGTGTTCATCTGTGTTCATCTGTGACCATCTGCTCATACAAACTCATGTTCGTGCTGCTGTTTATTTCAACTATATTAGGCTTAGTGTATTACTAGTTGATGTTTTTCTTAGTTAGTTCTAGATGTTATTACTGTTTTTCTCTTTCATTTGTTGTTGGATGTAACTGGGACCCCGTGTACATAATCTCGTTTTCATCACATGTACCACATGCGGTGCAAATGACAATAAAGACTCTCTGACTCTGACTCTGACTCTCTGATTAACTGCTGCTTCAGGTCCTTCCACTAAATTTTGATTGGATTAAGGTCAGGACTTTGACTTGACCATTCCAAAACATGAACTTTATTCTTCTTGAACCATTCTTTGGTAGAACGACTTGTGTGCTTAGGGTCATTGTCTCGCTGTGTGTCCCACCGTATCTTGAGATTCAGTTCATGGACGGATGTCCTGACATTTTCCTTTAGAATTCTCTGATATAATTCAGAAGTCATTGTTCCATCAATGATGACAAACTGTTACAAACGCGCGGCTCATCTGTCCACAGCATCCTCAAAAAGGATTGCTCGCAAAGATATGTTGTTACAAATGGTATAAAATATTCCAGGGCTTTTTTTACCTCCGTGGCATAGAGGTGTCGTTTCTTCGCCCGAGCCCGACCCTACCCGAGCCCTACCCGACTTCGGGTAGGGTAGGGCCATATTTTTGCGTTTGATTGGCGCGGGCCGGGTCGGGCTCGGGCTTTGATGTGTTTTTTTTTAATCATACAGCACAAACAAAACTAAATAAAAATGCACACAATATAAAATTGTTTTAATCTGCTTGTAAAGAATATAAGGCAGTAAGTTTACTGATGAGGAAATAATTAATAGAGTGAATTTAGATGGTGAAAACCGCAGCGCAGCCACTAAATTGCGCAACTCAGCCAGAGAGCAGGCGCGCCTGGACAGCGTCTCCCCCGACATGCTGGACTTTTTAGTGACATTTCTCGAACCATTTTACCGTGCACAGAGAGAACTGGAGGGTGACAAATATCCCACCATCAACCTGGTTTGTCTCTGGAATGAGAAACTGAAGCAACACTGCCAGTCCTCACACACAGACTCTCCGCAGCAGGCGTTTCTGCGCCGCACATGCAGAAGTGCTGGAGCGCAAAATTATTATCCACGACTTGCACAGAGTTGCATTATTTCTGTGGCCTAACTTTAACAAGCTCAAAATGATGTCACCAGCTGACGTGCGTCAGGTGCACGCTCACGTCCGCACACTGCTCTCATCTGCGGCGGAACAAGTAGCCGCATTCCTGACATTCCTGAAGCTTCAACATCAAAAGTCACCGCGAGCAGCGCGCTCACACCTCCTCCATCAAAACACAGAAGAACAACATCAAGTTCTTTTGCTGAGTGGGAGAACGCAGTAAAAGCTTAATAAATAAACGTAGTGTTTTTTTTTTTTTTTTTTTTTTAATCGGGTAGGGTCGGGTCGGGCGGTGATTTCTAGGAAATCAGCGGGCTCCCTCGGGCTTGGGTAATTAAACTAAGGGCTCGGGTAGGGTAGGGCCGTGGATTTCCGGCCCGATGACAGCTCTACCGTGGCAGAGGCTCCGCCGAACCCCTGAGACCGACTCATCGAACCCCTGGGGTTCGATCGAACCCAGGTTAAGAACCACTGGTTTAGAGCAAGGGAGAGATGCAGCCCGCACACGCAGCTCAGAGCGGGGTGGGGGGAGGGGGAGACAGTGGATCTGTCTGTACTTGTGCAGTTTAGAGCAGGGGGGGAGAGAAGCTGAGACTCGCGTTGTTTGTTTTTAGCATTTTAGCTAGCTAATATTGAACGCAGACTGGTGGAGAGGGGGTGCGCAGTTCGGTTTGATTGTTTGAAGCGCTCGGTTGTTAAGGGGGTGGGGCGCCCCGATGTATTACGTCATGAAATTAGCATATCATGATGTAACTTTTTTGCCCGGGCAAGCTTTTTTTTTTATACCAGTATTACCGGGAACAATATGATATGGCCCAACCCTAATTCAGAATAAAAAATGCGTCATGTAAACGCCCCATTCAGATAATTTTTATTTATTCAGCTCGATCCAAAATAATTTGTAATCAGAATGAATTGGGAGGTTTACGCCGATTCATAATCCGAAAGGTGTGCATGTAAACACTTAAATCTGTTCATTTTTTTCCCCATCATGAGAAACTGACCTGACTGCACATGTGCGACCTATGTCATTTCCGCCTGGCTAATGCTAATAATATTAGCATTTCGGGGAAGCAAAACTGGTCTGTGAGCAACACAACATTTCTACTAGAAACTTTGAAAGAGCTCAAAATGATCTGTATTACCTGTAGCTCAATCAGGGAGTGCAGTAATGTCTCCACCATCATTAAAACCTGTCGCGGGTCCATTTTGGGTGCTCAGGTTTGTTTACGTTCATACCGGAAGTAGCACTTGTTCTTCTGTTTTTTATTATTATTATTATTGTTGTTGTTGTTGTTGTTGTTGTTGTTGTTGTTGTTGTTGTTGTTGTTGTTGTTGTTGTTGTTGTTGTTGTTGTTGTTGTTGTTGTTGTTGTTGTTGTTGTTGTTGTTGTTGTTGTTTAGGAGAGTTTATCACTCTGAGCATGTTACTTCAGTGGCTGTAGCTGACTGGTAAAACAAAAATACTGCCTCTACTACTACACTACATCACAAAATAATGTTTATTTTACACAATAAAAAAGAAACCTCAGTAAATGTTACAAAGCACATTTCAGGCATCAGAATAGACAAATAATTTGACCGCATAGTGTAGAATCCTTAAATCAAAGTAAAAATACCTACAAAATAGCAAATGAAATGATATTAAAATATCTACTTAAGGCTTATGAAGCTAAGAAATTTTTATTTATTGAACGATGGGATTTGACACCAGAATCAAGTAAATAAACTACATACGGTATATGGGGAGTGGTGGCGCAGTGGTTAGAGACAGTCGGCCTGTGATCGGAAGATTGCCGGTTCAAGCTCCGGTACTGACAACATAAAAAATGTGGGTGGAAAAAGGTGAAACACCCACACCTGCCTCCGCCCTCATTCGCCCCACTCTGGGCCGCTGAGCAAGGCCCTTAACCCCCACCATCTGCTCCCTAAACAGGTCTCTCTTGAAAATGAGTTCTCGTGGCTCAATGAGACTACCTGGATTTAAAAATAAAATTAAAATAAAATTCACACGACTGAACGATTTTGTCAGCCATTTAAAAAAAATGACCACCATCTTGAATTTGTAGATGAGCACCTGGGTAGAATTATGTAGAAGATATTTGGGAACAGCCATGCCAAAGTTGGTGCTTGTATCACATTTTGCACAATTCTGGTGCAAAACTGTTTGTCACTGCTCTACTATTGGATGGTTACCAAAATATTTCATTCCTATCATATTTCATACCAGTTTTCGTTTCTTTTTTCCAGTAGAGTATG
Organism: Garcialebias charrua; assembly: GCA_038048925.1. Classification (NCBI taxonomy): domain Eukaryota; kingdom Metazoa; phylum Chordata; class Actinopteri; order Cyprinodontiformes; family Rivulidae; genus Garcialebias; species Garcialebias charrua. The sequence continues at coordinate 35,451 of JBBPBX010014751.1, read as the reverse complement.
GACAAGCAAAAGCCTCAGTTTCTCAATGATCTTATCTGACTGGTAAACATCTTGTTTGTTGGTTGCCATTGGATTTTTGTCATGGAATGTGAATGTTTTTAAAACGGTCTAAGACGGGCTTCTTTCTTTTAGCCAAAACATGCTAAATATATATATTTTTAGCAGGTTTCAAAAGATATGAGTTGAAGTATGTACAGGAGTACCTGGGCATCTGGGCTAGATATATTTGATTACCGGTATTTACAAAATGTCATTTACATTGCATAATCTAACTCTGTTTATTTGTGTGTGTATGTGTGTGTTTTGCAACTGAACATAATTTCAAAAATATTCAATGTGACTGAGTTTTTATTTTTAAAATGACAACCCTTAGTTCAATACTTAACCCCATCTTCAGTCAGTCAAGTTGCAGCTCGGGGAGTTTGCGTCTACGTCTGCAGTTCTGTTCAGTCTGATTCTGACAGATAACCCTTTTGGTTTAGGTCAGCGTACTCAGTTTGCAGCCTCTGATGTGCCACCCATTCATACACAAAGATTATACACCACAGACAGCTCGATCTGGTTCAGTGTAGGAGGTCAACCCAGAATTATCTCCTGAGTCAGAATCTTTGTTATTCTACTGAAATGAAGAGTTTCACTGTTGTGGTTGGAGTTTGAGACAATTTCCACAGGTTTTTTTCAGTGAGCTCTAAGGCTAAGATGTAAACTTGTTGTTTTGTAATTCTTTGAGCGTTGAGGGAAACCTGACCAAAGTCCGACAAGTACACAGCTTTAGTAACCTTCACTGCATATCTTTTTACATACAAGTATTTGGACACAGAGACAGTGTTATTCAGTTTTATACATACAACTTGCATTTTTAAAATTACCCTTTTTAAAATAATTTCCTGGCTAAATATTTTTGTCCAACTTTCTTTGCTTTTTTAATCCTCCACTTAAAAAAGCAGACAGTCATTTATCCCAACTTCCTTGCAAGCACAATACCAGAACACACACCCTACTTCTCCAGGAATCTGAGTACGGTATCTCTCTGAGTTTCAATCTGCAAGCTAACAGCCAACATAAATGCTGTTTAACTAGCTTTGAATGGACAGTACCGGTAAATAACAAAGACAGATGAGTGCCCCTTTTTTTTCTCTGTAAATCCTTTGAGTCCCACAGACCCTTTTTATTCTTGGCAATACTGTACTCTGATAGGGTATTCAATGACAAATGGAAAAGCAAATTCCTTAAAAAAAGTGCCAATATAATTTTTAAAATCTTATTAAAAATCATAAAGTACTGGTAAATCTTGAGTACTAGGTACATCTATAGTATATTTTGTAATGAGGTTTTGTGCTCTGTATAAATAATGAGAAGAGTTGTGCAAAGAGGTTTTTACATGCCCACCTCCCAGGCACTTTAAATGCAATGTGATTTTGAAATTGGTTTGAGTTTGAGATGAGGTCAGGAACATCAAAGTTCATGTGCAATAATCCAGGTAAAAAAACTAAAAGTTAAGTCAGGTCCTCTGGATGGTTTCTTTATGTTGAAACATTTTGTCTTTCATGCAAAAGATACACATTGGGGTGTCTATGAGTGCACACCTAATTCTCCAGCTCCCTGGGCGCTTTCTATGGCTGCTCACTGCACCACCTGGTGGTGGTTGGGTTAAATGCAGAGACGAATTTGAACAACCTTAACAACCGAGCACTTCAAACATACACAGATGACAGAAAAGGACATTATTATTATTATTATATGTGATCTCAATGGGATTTGCCTGATTAAATAAAGTTTAATAAGTAAAATAAGTAAAAAAAACTTCTTCAGTCCAAGGAGCCACAACAGACTTAGTCCCAGAAATAGTAGACCAACCACTTTGATGGTGCTAAGATAGTTTGAGGTTTATAAACCATCAAACTGGTTGGCCCACTATGTGAGTGTGCTGCTTATGGGACTGAGTTTGTTGTGGCTCCTCAGACTGATGATTTCTTTTGGACGAAAGACGAAATGTTTCAACAAAAAAATAAACCGTCCAGAAGACCTGACTTAACTTTGTTGGATTGGGTTTGGAAGTTTTTACTCTGGCATAGAAGTGTCACTGACTTTTCTGTTTAGTAACAGTGACATACATTTTATTTACCGTGTACCTAATCATGAATGAATGTACCAGTAGTCAGTCATTATGCTGGTGAAGATTCTCAGTCGTCCAGGACATGATCTTGAATTGAACGCCTTTTTGATTAGTCAGTCATTGTTCACACAGCCTCACCTAGTGAATGACTAGTTTGTGCAATATTTGTTCTACAAGGAAACAACAAATGTGGAGTGGTTGGTTGTGTTGCAACCTGAGGTGCCAGTAAAATACATTTGCAGTGTTGATCATTCATTAAACCTTTACCTATATTTTATTGTGTTATGTATTGGTTATTGTTTTACTTTAGTGTCTGATACAAAACTCACTTTTTACCTCTAAAACATTTGAGCTCAAACCCTCTCTAATTGCTCATCCTTTACAGTGAACTTGATTTAGGTTAATACGTACTGTAATTGGTCTGCTGAGCGTTCAGAGGCAGTTTCCACCTCATAGCTCGCTATGGTTGGGTTGCATTCAGCTGGGCTCTGCTTTCAGGCTGCTTGGCTTGGGTGACATCAACTTCCAAGTATGCGGTCCTTCGTGGCTGAGCCAGATGAGATTGTGTGGCTCCATTCATTGGAAGGTGCCGTCTGCTCTCTCCTTGGCTGCCATAACTCTACTTCATGTGAGATAAAGATCCAGGGGAATGGCACTTACAGTAGTTTTGTCTGCCAGCTGTAGATTTGTGTGTGTGTGTGTGTGTTCAGAATACTCTTTAAATTAGGATTATGGGGTCTTTTGCACTGTGTAAAGGGTTACCGGTAAATGAAATACTTGCTTGAACCATATTTCTTCAGATTGCCTGAAGTACCTTGGTTTTGGTGATAAAGCTCAGCTAAACCAGCATCCTACAGTTTTATAATTTACTTTTACTTTGCTAATAATGTGAAGATTTCTGCATTCTGCAAGTAATAATTGTTAATAATTGAAATAGTTCATCGGTTTGGGTAGTTTGTATTCATCTGAGTGCATCTTTCTTCGTACAAATGTCTCTTGTTTCTTATGCTTGTGTTGGATTATTCTTTAAGCTCATCCTCACTGCAGGCTCTGAATATTTAACTCGTTACACATACAGCTGATGGGTATTCCATCTGCAGATTGAACGAGGGTCTTTGATGTTGACGTGCATAGGAATGTGAATTTAGTCTTCCTGTCTGACTAATTTCTTTGCCATGTGTTTTTCTGCTCACATCCCTCAGGCTTCTAACCTTTTTTTGTCTTTCGCAGAATGAAGAGAAGCGTAACCTCAGCTTGGGTGGCCATGTTGGATTTGACAGCCTTCCTGACCAGCTGGTCAGTAAATCGGTCACACAGGGTTTTTGCTTCAACATTCTGTGTGTAGGTGAGTCACAAATTATCAGTGCAGTGAGAATGTATGTCATGCCTTGCAGCTTACAAGAATACCGTAACAGTTTTTCTTTTGCTCTTGTTCCTTTTTGTCATTCACAGGAGAGACTGGTATTGGTAAATCAACATTAATGAACACACTCTTTAACACCACGTTTGAGACCGAAGAGGCGAGCCATTACCAGAATGGCGTGTATCTGCGACCGCGAACGTACGATCTGCAAGAAAGCAACGTCCATCTGAAGCTTACAGTTGTGGACACTGTTGGCTTTGGTGACCAGATAAACAAAGAGGACAGGTGAGTTTGGTGAAATGATTTCAGTGATGACAGAGTCAGAGTCAGAGTCAGAGTCAGAGAGAATTTATTGTCATTTGCACCGCATGTAGTACATGTGTTGAAAACGAGATTATGTACACAGGGTCCCAGTTACATCCAACAACAAATGCAAGAGAAATACAATAATAACATCTAGGATTAACTAAGAGAGACATCACATCAGCTAGTAATACACTAAGCCCTAATGTAGTAGAAAAACATCATTATAAACAGCAGCACGAACATGAGCAGATGGTCACAGATGAACGCAGCAACAAGAAACAGATGGTCACAGATGAACGCAGCAACAAGAAACAGATCAGTACAGTATCAGTATGATGTGACATTTTGCAGTGTTTATTCTTATTATTTATTTATTCATGAGTCTGACAGCCTCAGGGTAGAAGCTGTTTCTCAGTCTAGTGGTTCTACATTTGATGCTCCTCAACCTCCGTCCCGAGGGGAGTGGTGCAAAGAGTGAGTGTGCTGGGTGAGTGAGGTCTTTCATGATGCAGGTGGCTCTTTTTCTGCATCTGGAGGTGTAAATGTCTGTGATGGTGGGGAGACTGACTCCCACAGACTTCTGTGCAGCCTTCACCACTCTCTGCAGAGCTTTTCTCTCTGCAACTGTGCAGCCTCCATGCCACACGTTGATGCTGGAGCACAGGACGCTCTCCACTGCACACCTGTAGAACGAGGTGAGGACTGGGCTTCTCAGACCGGCTCGTCTCAGCCGTCTGAGGAAGTAGAGTCTCTGATGACCTTTCTTGATCAGGCTGGTGGTGTTATTGCTCCAGCTGAGGTTATCATTCAAGTGTACACCCAGGTATTTGTAGCTGGAGACCACCTCCACCGCAGATCCACCTATATACAGTGGGGTGTGGGTGTGTTTGTTCCTTCTGAAGTCCACAATCATCTCCTTCGTCTTCTTCACATTCATGTGAAGGTTGTTCTCTTTGCACCAGCTCTCCAGATGTTCCACCTCCTGTCTGTAGCTGGATTCATCATTATCTGTGATGCATCCCACCACAGCTGTATCATCTGCAAACTTAACAATATGACAGCCTGGATGTGTGGCTATACAATCATATGTGAGCAGAGTGAACAGAAGAGGGCTCAGCACACATCCCTGAGGAGAGCCAGTGCTGAGGGTGATGGTGGAGGAGGAGAAGTTGTGGATCTTCACGGACTGTGGTCTGTCTGTTAAGAAGTCTAAGACCCAGTTACAAATAGAGGGGCTTAGTCCAAGTGTGGATAGTTTGTCTATCAGAGTTTGGGGGATCATGGTGTTGAAGGCAGATGTGAAGTCCACAAAGAGCAGACGCACGTATGAGTCCTTCTGATCCAGGTGGGTGAGAGCAGTGTGGACCACGGAGGAGATGGCGTCCTCTGTTGATCGGTTCTCACGATATGCATATTGATGAGGGTCCTCGTTGATGTTGACGGCTGTCTTGATGTGGGACATGACCAGTTTCTCAAAACATTTAGCGACTATCGGGGTGAGAGCCACCGGTCTGTAGTCATTCAGACCAGTCACTGTGGAGCTTTTTGGGACTGGGATGATGGTGGCGGTCTTCAGGCAGGTGGGAACTGACTCCAGTGCAAGTGAGGTGGTGAAGATGTCAGCCAGCACCTCACAGAGCTGGTCCGCACATTCCTTCAGAACTTTCCCTGGGATGTTGTCTGGACCCGTAGCTTTATGAGGGTTGATCCTTCTGAGACTGCCTCTCACTTCTGCTGCGGTCACTTTGAGGTGCTCCTCGTCTGGTGATGAGGTGAGTCTGGTGCTAGTTGGTCTGTTTGGATCATCAAAACGTGCATAAAACTTATGGTGCATCTAAAAACAAATTAGTATACTGTATTGTGAAAAAGTCCTTTTTTTTTGTCAGTCATTTCAGAAAGTGAAAGTCATATATTACATAGTTTCATTACACATAGAATGAAATATGTCAAGACTTTATTTTTAGTAATTTTGATGACTACGGCTTACAAATAATTTTGCCAAGGGAATGGATATGGTTGTAGTCAACACTTATTTCCAAAAGAGGGAGGAACATAGAGTGACCTATAAGAGCGGAGGCAGGTACGGTAGATTACATTCTGTGTAGAAGAGAAAACCTGAGGGAGACTGGGCACTGTAAGGTTGCGGCAGGGGAGAACGTGGCCAGACAGCATCGAGTGGTTGTATGTAGAATAACTGTTGTTGTGAATACCCTGATGCATGCTCAATAATTGTTGTGAAGAAGTGTAAAATCAGAGAAGACTACATAGTGGAAGTTGAAGAAGCAAGAATGTTGTGAGGAGTTCACAAAGAACTTCATTGTGTCTTTGTGGATTTAGAAAAGGCATATGACAGGATGCCGAGGGGGGATGTGTGTTATTGCATGAGGAAATCTGGAGTGGCAGAGAAGTACCGGTATGTTTGACTGGTACAGGACATGTATGAGGACAGCAGGACAGTGGTGAGATGTGCTGTAGGAGTGACCGATGGCTTCAAGGTGGAGGTGGGAGTGCATCAAGGATCACTTCTGAGCCCCTTCTTTTTTGCTCTATTGATTGACCGACTAACAGATGAGGTCGGGCAGTAATCCTCGTGGTCTTTGATGTTTGCAGATGACATTGTGCTCTGTGGTGAGAACAGGGAACATGTGGAAGAGAACTTGGAGAGGTGGAGGTATGCACTTGAAAGAAGAGGAATGAAAGTCAGCTGTAGTAAGACAGAGTACATGTGTGTGAATGAGAGGGAGGCCAGTGGAACAGTGAGGCTACAAGGAGCAGAGGTCACAAAGGTGCAGGACTTCAAGTACTTGGGGTCCACTGTCCAGGAAAATGGGGACTGTGGGAAAGAAGTGAAAAAGAGAGTCCAGGCAGGACAGAGTGTATGGAAAAAAGTTTCAGGAGTGATTTGTGACAAAAATGTTTCAGCAAAGGTCAAAGGAAAATTTTACAAGACAATGGTGAGACCAGCTATGTTTTATGGTCTGGACACAGTGACATTGACAAAAAGACAGGAGAAAGAACTGGAAGTAGCAGAAATGAAGATGCTGAGGTTCTCCTTAGGAGTGACAAGGATGCAGAAGATTAGGAATGAGATCATCAGAGGTACAGCATAGGGGTGAGCGATATGGTTCAAATATTTTTTTTTTTTATTATTATTATTTTTTTCTTCTTTCGGCTTTTCCCTGCGTTAGGGGTCGCCACAGCGATCTAGTCGCATGAAGATTTGGCAGTTGTTTTTACGCCGGATGCCCTTCCTGACACAACCACAGACCACCGAGCAACCACAGCCCTCTGTGTGGAGCAGAGAGCTGATATCTAGGGTTCCCGGGGGAGCAGATGGTGTGGGTTAAGGGCCTTGCTCAAGGGCCCAGAGTGGGGCAGATGAGGGTGGAGACAAGTGTGACCGCT
>JBBPBX010014751.1:13402-24400 GCA_038048925.1 Garcialebias charrua | reverse complement strand
AAAAACAACAAAAGAGATTCAACTTAAATACAAATCAGGTATTTTGTTTTTTATTCATTCAACCTTTATATATACAGTTTATCCCCATTGAGCCTCGGGGACAAATTTCAAAGAGACCTGATTTTAACAAAGTGATGACAATAGTAGACAATCATGAAAGAAAGCATACAAATTGAGAAGAACAAATGGAGAAAAAAAATGGTATTAAAAACACAAAACAAAAACAGCTAGATTGTAAAGTGATGTAGAAAACTGAAAACAGAAACATCTGCATTGGTTCCTGCCAGGAACTTAACAGATGTTTGAAGCCACTAAGCGAGGTCAAGGTCAAGAGCTTCAGGTCTTTTTGCAAGATATTCCAGGAAACAGGAGCGGGGTAGGAGAAGGCCATTTTGTCTAGTTCAGTCCTCACTGACGGAACACTACATGTAATAATGTCCTTAGAGCGCATGCTGTAGCTGCACTCACGCAGTAACATGGAGGAAATGTATGAAGGCAGCAGACCAAGACGTGATTTAAAGATGAAAATGTACCAGTGAGAGAATCTGCATGAAGTTAATGATGACCAGTTAACCAGTCATGGTATGATAGTTACAGCCAGTTTTACAATCTTAGCGCACCGTGATAGACAGCGTCCAACATCTGCAGGGTGCTTGTAGGAGCGTTCATGTAATAATGTCACTGTAGTCAGTGGAGGGAAGGAGAGTCGCAATCACAAGGCATTTCCTAGCATTCAGTGTTAGACAGGATCTATTTAAGAAAAAAAATCCCAGTTTAACTTTCAGTTTCTTTACCAAGTTTTCCACATGAAGCTTAAAAGAGAGATGCGAATCGATCAAGATACCCAAATATTTATAGGAATCAACAAACTCAATAGGAACACCATTCGAGGATAAAATTGAAGGAAGAACTGCTGGGACCAACCTCCTGTTGGAAAACAACATCCCTTTGGTTTTATCAGCATTTAGGACAAGTTTGAGACGGAACAAATCTGACTGGATGATGTAAAAAGTGGATTGCAAAAGCTGGAAAACCTTAGCAACTGTTTTAGCTTGACAATAAACAACTGTATCATCAGCAAAGAAATGTAAGGATGTATCAGGGATGTTCTGACCTACCGGTACATTACGTATGTAGATTGTGAAGAGGGTGGGACCTAAAACTGAGCCTTGAGGTACACCATTGTTGACTGTTAAATAACTGGAGGAAGTACCATTATGTTGAACACATTGCCTCCGATCTGAGAGATAGTTAGTGAACCAACCAACGGTGTGATCTGAGAAACCAATTTCTGAGAGCTTATGACACAAGATGTTATGATCCACTGTGTTGAAAGCTTTAGACAGGTCTAAGTAAAGTGCAGCACAATAAGCTTTTGCATCCATGGCTTCAACGATGTCATTAAGAACCTTCAGTGAAGCAGTCGTTGTGCTGCGTTGTTTCCTGAAACCAGACTGATGGAGAGGTAAGATGTTAAATGAGTCCAGATAATTTTTGATTTGAGAGTTATCAATTTTTCAATTTGACTGTTATTTAGTGTTTAATAGCTCATTTTAAGAAAATGCTCTTATATGGGAACATCAGGGGAAACAGTAGAATAAAAAAAACAACAGTAGTGAAAAAAGGAGGACAACTAAAAATACAGAGACAAAACGAAGACTAAAAACAGCTCAGGTAAACAACTCCACTGTCCTTCTGAATGGAGCCAGTCAATGGAGCTCTCTCAGCACAGTGCTCTTTCCCTTTGGTGGTGGACACGCTGATGAAAAACATGACCAGAAGGCTACTGTTAATAATTCATTCTGCTCCAAAACAAAGCCAGCAGGGCCACTCGGAAACAAAGGTGGAGGCTGATTCACCTTTCAGTGTTTCCCAGCACCCCGTTCTCCTCCACCTCTGGGCTCCAGTTGACTTCAGAATCAACAGCAATGTGTTAGAATAAGTAGGGAGGTTAGACCCTGCATTAAAAGCTGCCTGGCTTCGAGATTTATTCCGAGAATGACAAATAGTTAGGTGGGGTATTGACCCTCTTGTTCAAAAGCATTTTAACAGTAAAATAGAGAGGTTTAGTAAGGATTATACATCATGTTTGTTGCAATGTAAAGAAATACAGTACAATGCAGAAACATAAACAATTTAATGACAAACTTTTAAATCCAAATCAAATCCAAAGAGTGTAAGCTCTCTAATATAGCCTTCATGACGAGTTCATGGCTTTTCATAAAATAATTGGCTAACCCAGTCATTAGTTCTCCGTTGACCTTTTCACACTACGACAATCAAGACAAGACTCTCTTTAAGCCATTAATAGTCACACGTGAACCAGTGAAGCCAGACACGTGTGGTGACAATTCAGGCTTACCGGTACATCGAAAGTCAACATTGTAAAGTCAGCTGAGTGACAGCACCAGACAGTGTGTTAGAGTGCAGCTTTGCCAATGCCATCACCCATTTTACATCTATTCGCACAACTTGGCTCTGCGAAAACCCTTGGATTCAGGCTCAGAGACATAGCAATGGTCAACCAAAACTGGTCGAACCTCCTGTTTTGCCTCAGTCATTGCAAACATGACACTGAGGGCCTTTTCACTGCACAAAATACTCTTATCTGTCAAGGTTCAACGTTTTTTATTATCATTCGCATCACATGTGGTACATGAGGTGGAACTAAATTGTGTACACAAGGTCACAGTCCCATACAACAATAGCAAAATATAAACTGTAAAAGAAACAATACTAAGGATCTAAGATATAATCTAAAAAATACACTAAACTGAGAAATACGCTAAACATTTAATAGTGCAAAATAATAAGCCGAACAACAGCAGCATGAGTCTGTGTAAGCAGATGAGCACGAATGAATACTGTAGCATGAAATTAATCAGCAGCATGAGATCAGCAGCATGGATAATCAGCAGCACCTATCAACAATCATCAGATTAATTTTTTTTTGCTCATGCTTTGTAGTAAAAGAAGCTCTATCTAAAAAAAATGCTAAAATAATAATACTAAATGTTGATGTTATTCAAACAGTTAATTGTGCTTTTACATTGTCTGTTACTATAGCTGTCTTTTATTGGGCATACATAAGAAAAATTGTATAGGAAATCTAAAATATCTGTATACATGTACAATTCAATTCAAATCAGTTTATTTATATAGTGCCAAGTCACAACAGAAGTCATATCAGGGCACTGAACAGAAACATTCATATATTAATAATTTTATTTGCTGATGATACCACATTTTTTAGTTTTGGTAAAAGTATTGAACAGACAATGGAATTAATGATGAATGAATTTGTTAAAGTTCAGTTCTGGTTCAAAATTAACAAACTATCATTGAATTTAGATAAAAACCAGTTATATGATATTTAGTAATAAAAATAAATCTACTGATGTTTCATTTAAAATTGATGGCTCTGAGATTTATAGAGTTCAAGAGGTGAAATTCTTGGGTGTCATAATTGATGACAAATTGTCTTGGAAACAACATATAAGTTCTGTTAAAATGAAAATATCTAAATCTATTGCAATATTTTATAGAGTTAGGGATCTATTGAATGAAAAGGCACTGTTTTTGTTGTATAATACAATTATTGTTTCACATTTGATTTATTGTATTGGCGTTTGGGGAAAGGCGTGTAAATCAATTACAAAGCCTATTTTTGTTTTGCAGAAAAGAGTTGTTAGAATTATTACTAGAAAACATTATCGTCATCCATCAAGTATATTACTGTACTGTATTTTATAATACGAAATTGCTGAAGTTCTATGATTTGGTGGATTATAATATTTTGTCAATGATGTATAGAGCACAAAAAAATACACTGCCTTCGAATATCCAAATGTATTTTGTTAAACAATTAAGTTGTTAGAATCCAGTGGTGGGCCTCCGACCGCTGGGGAGCGCTAATCCGCTAATCCGCTTACAGCGGACCTAACGTTTTTGTCAGCGTAACAGCGGTTTGATTAACTTTTATAATTCATAAGCGGATTTGCGCTATTTTTTTTTAAAATGCAGTACCGATAATAACTATTTATCTATCAGTAAAAACGAAAAAACGTATTTACAGGCCCGGACGACTGCTAACAGACCATATCCTGTCAGCGCCGGATGTGGTCCGTGACAAAAAAGCGTCCCCTCAGTCTCTTTGCTAGAGCGAGCGCTCTCAGTTAGCAGCCAGTGTGTTACTCTGCAGCCTTATTGCTTGTTTTCGAAGAGTCAGACGAAGAGTTTTTAACATGGAGGGTGAACTTATGGATGTTTCTCAGCGGCCTACGCGACGCGTCTGGATTTTAAAAAGTATTTCTCCATTGCCCTCTTCAAAATGGCGGCCGCGACGGCCACAGAAGATAAGGACTTTCCATGAAAACACGGTAAAAACAATTATTTCTTTGCTGAGAAAAAATATATTTCTTAGCTGACTTTATAGCACAAGGTTTTTCTGAGCTTAGCCGGTTCAAATGGTCAAATCTGGTGGATTAAAAAAAGTATTTCGCCATTTGCCGGCCGCCATTTTGAAGAGGGCATATGGCGAAATATTTTTTTAATCCAACAGATTTGACCATTTGAACCGGTTAAGCTCAGAAAAACCTTGTGCTATAAAGTCACTGACTTTATAGCACAAGGTTTTTCTGAGCTTGACCGGTTCAAATGGTCAAATCTGCTGGATTAAAAAAAGTATTTCGCCATATGCCCTCTTCAAAATGGCGGTTAGCGTGTTAGCATTAGCGTTAGCATTGCTAATACATAAGTGCTTTTGAAATTGCGGACCAAAATAAATCAATAAGTGCTTTAGAAATTGCGGAACTAATTTTTGGATTAGCGCTGCCCAGCACTGTTAGAATCTTAAGGGAACAGACATGTTTGTGAAGCCTAAGTATAGAACTAGTTTGAAGGGAAGATCTGCCATAATTCAGGGAATTGGGTTGTGGAATGAATTGGAAACTGATGTTAAAGAAACAAAATCAATGCCAATATTTAAAAGAATGGTCAAGGTTAAATTGTTAAAAAATATATATCTGAAGTGAGTTTAAATAGTAATTTATGTGATTTGGGAAGTTAATGAGTTGTTCATTTCTTCTTTTTTGTATTTAAAGGAAGTTGTTTGTTTGAATTGTTTATCAGAGAATAAGGGGCAGATATAAGATTTTTTCTTCATCTGCCACCTTTCATTTTATATATATTTTTTTTCTTGTTATCTGTATGTTAATTGTTTTGTGTTTTTTATTATAAAATAAATGAATAAATAAAATTAAAATTAAAAAATAAAATAAAAATAATTTAACACTGTTTATCTGCGGAGCAAACAGCTTTGAATTTAACTCCATTGCAGAACTCTCATATATATATATATATAATATTTTATATGTAAATATATAAATATATACATACATACACATACATACATATGCCTGATCTGATACTAAAACTTTTGTATACATATACACTAAAGTACTGTAGTTTTAAATTTTATTTTGCTTAAACAGCAAACATTTCAGACCAAATGATCAAATACACTTTGAGGCAAATCCAGTTGAAAATAAAAATTTCTTCTTAATATATCTGATAATGACCCTGCTTTTTAATTTGTCCGAGTTTATCCATTTACATTACACAAGGCGTTGTGGCTCTGCAGTAAAGATGAAGAGCAACACTGCTCTTGCTGCGAGGCTACAGTCAGAATAAAACTAACATGAAAATGTTGTGATACTGGAGGCTGGGTCTTCTTAATCCGAGCTGTCATATCTGTGTCAGTATGGCTCAGAGGCTATGCTAATAATCACCCAGAGGATGTACAGATTACTGTACTGCAGAACATTTACAGTTATGACAGACAATAACAAAATTTTGTTACCGTTATTGCATGTTCATTTTTATTTAAAATGAAGACAAAAAAAATAGAAAAAAATTTACACAAGTAAAAACAGGATTCCAAAAAAGTTGGGACACTAAACAAACTGTGAATAAAAACTGAATGCAATGATGTGGAGATGACAAATGTCATTATTTTATTCGTAATAGAACATAGATGACAGATCAAAAGTTTAATCTGAGTAAATGTAACATTTTACAGGAAAAATATGTTGATTCAAAATTTCACAGTGTCAACAAATCCCAAAAAAGTTGGGACAAGTAGCAATAAGTGGCTGGAAAAAGGAAATTGAGCATATAACAAACAGCTGGAAGACCAATTAACACTAATTAGGTCAATTGACAACATGATTGGGTATAAAAAGAGCTTCTCAGAGTGTCAGTGTCTCTCAGAAGCCAAGATGGTAAGAGGATCACCAATTCCACCATTGTTGTGCAGAAAGATAGTGCAGCAATACCAGAATGGTGTTACCCAGCGTAAAATAGCAAAGACTTTTAAGTTATCATCATCAACCGTGCATAACATCATCAAAAGATTCAGAGAATCTGGAACAATCGCTGTGCGTAAGGGTCAAGGCCGTAAAACTCTACTGGATGCTCGTGATCTCCGGGCCCTTAAACGTCACTGCACCTCAAACAGGAATGCCACTGTCAAGGAAATAACAGAATGGGCTCAGGAATACTTCCAGAAAGCATTGTCAGTGAACACAATCCACCGTGCCATCCGCCGTTGCCAGCTGAAACTCTACAGTGCAAAGAGGAAGCCATTTCTAAGCAAGCTCCACAAGCTCAGACGTTTGCACTGGGCCAGGGGTCATTTAAAATGGAGTGTGGCAAAATGGAAGACTGTTCTGTGGTCAGATGAGTCACGATTTGAAGTTCTTTATGGAACACTGGGACGCCATGTCATCCGGACCAGAGAGGACAAGGATAGCCCAAGTTGTTATCAACGCTCCGTTCAGAAGCCTGCATCACTGATGGTATGGGGTTGCATGAGCGCTTGTGGCATGGGCAGCTTGCATGTCTGGAAAGGCACCATTAATGCAGAGAACTATGTTCAGGTTCTAGAACAACATATGCTCCCATCTAGACGTCATCTCTTTCAGGGAAGACCCTGCATTTTTCAACAAGATAATGCCAGACCACATTCTGCAGCAATCACAACATCATGGCTACGTAGGAGAAGGATCCGGGTACTGAAATGTCCAGCCTGCAGTCCAGATCTTTCACCTATAGAGAACATTTGGCGCATCATAAAGAGGAAGGTGCGACAAAGAAGGCCCAAGACGATTGAACAGTTAGAGGCCTGTATTAGACATGAATGGGAGAGCATTCCTATTTCTAAACTTGAGAAACTGGTCTCCTCTGTCCCCAGACATCTGTTGAGTGTTGTAAGAAGAAGGGGGGATGCCACACAGTGGTAAAAATTGACTTGTCCCAACTTTTTTTGGAATTTGTTGTTGGCACCTCCACATCATTGCATTCAGTTTTTATTCACAATTTGTTTAGTGTCCCAACTTTTTTGGAATCCAGTTTGTAAAATATATGTAATGTTAAGTAACATTTCAGTCTACAGTTAGACAGCTGTGGGTCTCGAGGTTTGCGTCTAAAAAGACAGTTTAGTCTAAAGACATTGGGGTTAATATACAGTGCCTTGCGAAAGTATCCGGCCCCCTTGAACTTTTCAACCTTTTGCCACATTTCAGGCTTCAAACGTAAAGATGTAAAATTTTAATTTTTTGTGAAGAATCAACAACAAGTGGGAGACAATCGTGAACTGGATTAAAATTTATTGGATGTGTCAAACTTTTTTAACAAATAAAAAACGTAAAAGTGGGGCGTGCAATATTATTCGGCCCCCTTGCTTTAATACTTTGTAGCGACGCCTTTTGCTGCAATTACAGCTGCAAGTCGCTTGGGGTATGTCTCTATCAGTTTTCCACATCGAGAGACTGAAATTCTTGCCCATTCTTCCTTGCAAAACAGCTTGAGCTCAGTGAGGTTGGATGGAGAGCGTTTGTGAACAGCAGTCTTCAGCTCTTTCCCCAGATTCTCGATTGGATTCAGGTCTGGACTTTGACTTGGCCATTCCAACACCTGGATATGTTTACTTGTGAACCATCCATTGTAGATTTGGCTTTATGTTTTGGATCATTGGGCCTCATGCAATAACCGTTCGTACGCACAGATTTGTTCTTAAACTGTGCGTACGAGTGATTTAGGAGCATTTGTGGCATTCAACAATGTTTTCGTATCCTAAGATTTTTTTCAGATACGAACAAAATTTACGAGTGGTCCAGACCTGTCGTATATTTTACGAGCAGTCAGTCTGCTGTTATCCAGACGGATTTTCTTCACTAATAACTTTATATTTCGTTATTCAGAAAATATTTTGAGTCTAAAGAAATCACGCACCATAATTATATTTGACAATAGGTTATTCTGTTTGAATTAGAATTATAATTTTAAATGTAATAATGACTAACGGATTAAAATATTTAAATTAAAATCAATTTGTTATCAATGCCGTTTTCTAACACTACAATATTAATATGACGATCTCAAACTAAAACCAACTTAAATTATGAATTAATTTAAGTTTAATTTGTCTCGGTAACGCAGACTTTACATTGACCTCCTCCTGTTGCTGTCATAGAGCTCCGATAGCTCAATGAGATGAGCGTTCGCTCTCCGTTCCGAACCTTATGGGTTCAATTCCCACATGGGACAACGTTTTTTTTTTCTTTTAAATTCATTCCAGATTTAAAAAACACAAGAAAACTATTTACAATACAACAAGAAATAAAGCATAAAGTCTTTTTAATCTGGAATGAATAAATAATCTAAAGAAAGACGGAAAAAACAAATAGTCATACCTTGTGGGAATCGAACCCACGAGGTCTAGATAAGGTAAGGAGCAGCTAACGGCATATGCGTTCCCAGTTGCGCCACCAGGACGTGTGTATATTTAAGGTCCACATTTATTATAAACAAACATTCTTTGGCTTTAGCTGGTCCTTTCATCCCATGAGTGACGCTGCTATAAAGGACAGATTTTCTTTTCTCGATTTTCTTTTCTCGATCTCGGAGAGCAGAACTTCAATCTCCGCACTTAAGTTCTTCTTTTTACTTTTTGCTGTCTTTTTATGAACTGACACGTCCTGCTCTCTGAGGCAGTGTTAATTTTGACAGCTATTTTTAATTTAGTTTTAGTCTTAGTCATGTGACTAAAACATCATTTAGTTTTAGTCATTACTTAGTCATCAGAATTTTTTTTGTTTTAGTCTAATTTTAGTTGACAAATCAATGAAAACATTTAGTCGACTAAATCTACAGTCAATTAAGTCGACTAAGTTATACATAGTAAAAACTTTTCATCAATTCTCTGTAGTTACTAAAACAAAACAATGTTTTAACCATAATATTAATATTAATATGCAACATACAACAACAAATAAAACTTTTTTCAAACATTATTTGTCTAACCTTGCTTTTAACAGTAAAACTACAAGCAGTACTTGAATCCAGTGTTAATTTTGACAGCTATTTTTAATTTAGTTTTAGTCTTAGTCATGTGACTAAAACATCATTTAGTTTTAGTCATTACTTAGTCATCAGAATTTTTTTTGTTTTAGTCTAATTTTAGTCGACAAATCAATGAAAACATTTAGTCGACGAAAATAATTAGTCGACAAAATTAACACTGCTCTGAGGCAGGAAACGTAGCCTTATATGGTGTTTTGAGGGGTGGGAATTATGTAAATAACCTCTCCGCGTGCACGTACAGGTGGATAGAACAGATGGAATTCATCATACGTACGCAGCTCATTTACACACTTTTCCTGAGGATAGAAGAGTTTGTTGAATCTGACGTGGCATGTTCGTACGAACGCTTCGTACGAACAAAAGTAAGAGAAATATAAGATAAAAATACGAACATGTTCTTGCATGAGGCCCATTGTCTTGTTGGAAGATAAATCTCTGTCCCAGTCTCAGGTCGGCGGTTGGGCGGGCGCTCTTGGCCGTGTCGTCCATGTTGGATTTCGTGTCTTCTTGGACGGCGGGCTGACTGCGGTTCGCAGGGGTCGTGGCGGCCCTGGTGGGTGTGGGCTGTTGGTTCTGCTGTTGGCGGCCCTCGGGGCCGTGTCCCTCTCTGGTCTTGGCTCAATGGCCTGGCGGTCGGAGAGGTGTTTCTTTTACCTCGCTCCTTGGGTGGACCTTGGCGAGCTGGGGGGGGTACGCAGGGTCAGCGGGGGAGCTGACTCGCTGTGGGAGCACTGTTCCTGCAGATATTTTTCTCCCCATCCCTCAACACGCACCTCCGCCCTCTTCATCTTAAATTAATACATGTAGGGAATTTGAGTCTCGGGTGTGCTGCAATGGTTTTACATCTCTGTTGTTCAGAGCACCTGGGACTCAATTTTATATACACTTTAGACATTCATTCATAAACATCTTCATAAAAGTCACATATAGGGAATGGAGTGAGCACTATGGCTATGGGTGGCGGGATGACATCAATCTCGCCCCCATGCCTATGCTCACTATATGTATATATATGTATATATATTATTTATTTATTTTACTCTTACCCCCCTGGTTGCCTGGCGGACATTCTGGGGGTGGGCCGTCAGGGGTTGTGCTGGGGTGTGGGGGGGTTCGGGGCCTGCGGGTTCGCCGTGGGCGGGGCTGGCAGTGCGCTCCCTCCGGGGCTGCTTGGGCTCGGGTGTCCTGTCCTGTCGGCAGGGCGCGGGGTGGGCCGGATCTTGGATGTCTGCTACTCTCCACCCCAGAATGAATGGGCCTACCTCCTGGGTTTGGATGTGGGCTGCCCCATGTAGGGAGCAGGTACATGTCTTGGACCTAGGGGGTATAGAGTGTGCATCGGGATTATGAATGGAGCGTGTCGTTATTGTTTGTCTTTCTGTGACTGAGGGTGAGGATGAGGGTGGGTCTGAATGAGTGTGTCTGAGGGTGAGGATGAGGGTGGGTTTGAATGAGTGTGTCTGTGTATGAATGTTTAAGTGTCAGGCTGGGACTTGGACTGCCCCCTCTCTGATACTTCTGAGGCTACTTAATGTCGTGCTCCTGCCACGTGGCCCCCTGGTGGGTGTTCCTCTG
>JBBPBX010014751.1:0-12361 GCA_038048925.1 Garcialebias charrua | reverse complement strand
TCGGACCACTTTTTTCAGTAACTAGTAATCTAACGCGTTGCTTTTCAAACTGCAGTAATCAGATTAAAGTTACTTTCTCCAAATTATTGTGCGTTACTTAGTTATTTGTCATTTTCTGTAGTACTGTAATTTAATTTTATTTCGCCAATGCGTCTCGGGGGGAGCGATAAAAAAAAAGACAGGAGTGACGTCAGTCTATGCGACCGCCCGGTGTCTTGTAGCACACGTTAGCATTAAGCTAGGTTTAGCATCTCGCTGCGGTCTCCTGTTTGTTTGGGAACGTTGTGACTTGTTAAAAACACGAGCGCACATCCAAAACGGTGTGTGGACTTTGTTTCACGGAGACTGGATCTGCAGCAGACAACACGTCTAACTTGAACGGACTTAACGACGTGATCCGAACGTGAACGAGGAGCAGCTTGTAAACACTGCTAACAGAGCAGCAGCAGCATTAAAACAGCCTTCAGGTAGGTCAGATCAGTCAATAACACAAACTGTAGGACATTTTAAAGCTCTGGATCTACGTCTGAAATGTTGTTGTTGCTGTGCAGGCTTTAAATTAACTGAGCGTCTCTAAAACGTCTTCCATCACGTCCATCATCATGTCAACACCAGCCAAAAAGTTAATCACTTTATGAAAAAACTGATGTCAACAAGTCCTGGAGCTGAATAAATCCCTGCCCTGATGATGACCGAGAGATCCAACCACAAGAAGAGGTATTGTTCTTTTATTAATAATTAACCTTTTTAATTTAAAATGATAATCTTATTAACTATTTTTATTTTTTTACCTGTTTGTGTTATTTCCAGTCTGAGACAGAGGAAGCAGCTGTCTTTTTCCTCTTGAGGGACATCCACCTGCAGCTAAGAAGCGTGTGATGATGACCCTGATGCATGCTCAATAATCCAGGTAGAAAAATCTAAAAATGCTAAGTCTGGTCCTCTGGACATTCAAAAAACAAAACAGAACAAAAAAAATTGTAGAAACGTTTTATCTTTTGTCCAAAAGACTTCCTCAGTCTGAGATGCTGTATTCATCTCAATCTTATAAATACTGTAGCACCCTCTCACAGTGGATGAACCAGTTTGCTGCTGACAGCTGAAACCAGCTGCTCACGGACCATCAGCCTAACAATGGATAGTTAGCAGCACCCTGATGGTTGTTTGCTATTCACAGAGGGCTGAGTGATACTAGCAATAACAGCATTGTAAGAGGGGGACAGTTGAACCCAGAGGCCTCCACCCCTGTTTAATGATGGATGGTTTCTTTTCACAAAGATGGCCTCCTTTACTCCTCTCTCAAACCATCGTTCCTCTCTATCAAGGATGTGAACATCTTCATCCCTGAAAGAGTGACCGCTGGCCTGGAGATGAGTGTAGACTGCAGAGTCCTGACCTGATGATGTTGATCTTCTGTGCTGGACCATCCTTTTGGCCAGTGGCTCATGCTTTTATTTATTTTCATACAAACGTATTGTTTACTTGACACATTTTCAAAATAAACATTTTATAAGTCTTTTTTGTAAAAATATTATTTGTTTAGTGAAGTCAAGAAAGACTACTGTATTTTGTTTTTTGAATATTTATTAGTAATTATTTTATTAAAACATTTAAATTTTTTATGTATTGTGACAGAGGGTTCTTGTCAGCGGCTGCTGAAAGTAACTAATAAAGTAACTTAGTAATCTAACTTAGTTACTTTCCAAATCAAGTAATCAGTAACTTAACTAAGTTACTTTTCCCAAGGACTAATCAGTAACTTAACTAAGTTACTTTTTCAATGTAACTATGCCATCACTGGCTGTGAATTTTGTACCTTCACCTAATGCGCATGTGTGCTGACTCGGTACGCTCCTTTCCTCGGGGCTAAAATCTCAGCTAACAACAACTTAACAAGTTAAAGCTGGATTTTGGATAAGAGTCGACAGATCTGACGCCAAGTGGGACCGCTTCATCTAACAAGCTCCACACCAGTCGCTGAGTGGACCAGAACCGAGTCGACGATGTCAGACTTTGCTCCGTGATAATCAGTAGCTGATTTATAGCAGTTAAATCAACGTTCTTAATAATGTTAGCTTGTGTTTACTTCAATTACAAAACAACCAACTGAGTTTTTATATTTTTCCTGAGGTCGAGAAGCTATCCTTCTACCAGGCGAACCGGTTCTGAACGAGGCTCGACCCAGGTGCAGTGCAGGAGGACGTCGAAGAGAGAGATGTTGGATGAGCTATTTATTTAAAATTCCCCTCAGTTCTTTTTTCCAATCCATTGAATATTTTAAGCTGCATTAATCAAAGGAGTGACAGCCTGAACGAGCCAGATGAACAACGTGGGACCAGTATGAAAACAGAGAGCAGAGTCCAGTTCATTAATACAGTTGACAGTTCGGTTAACGTGTTTTTAATAGTGTGTTCAATTTAATTATCAGTGTTTGTGTGACATACAGTTTGTGGTGTTGAATAAATAAATAAATAAACCTGGTGTCTTCATTTTCAACTTCAATAAACATGTTACGCATCGTTTAAATCACGTAACTTGAGTCCAGATAGCTTCATTTAGCTCAGATAACTTCATTATATTTCTCCCACGCTAACATTATTACTGTTAATAATAATAATAATAATTATTTGTATAGCACCTTCCACAATGCCTTGCATTGACCAAGGTGCTTAAAGCTGCTATATGTAACTTTTCTAACAATATATTTTTAACATATTTCTTCACTCTGTCACTAGATTGATGTTAGAGAGGTAATCTCTGAAAAAAACTAAAAAAAATATTGTCCCCTTGCTTCTCCAGGTGGTAAATAAGCATTTCTAAAAAGAAAAAGTGACCCGCCATTTTCCAGCCAATAAAAACAAAGTTTGTAACCAGCCAATAAAAACCGAGCTTGAATTTGAATCAGCCAATAAAAACAGAGCTTGAATTTGAATTTCAACAGACCACAAGGGGGCAGAGCCATATATGGCTCTGAGGGGGAGGGATCAGAATGCTTTGCTTGTTGAAATTTTTTCTAAGTGCTGATGTTCTACAGAAACTGCAGACTGAACCTTTAACAGGATAAAAAGAAGAATAAACGGGAACAATAAATCAATGAAAATAGAATAAGAAACCACAGCGATAAAAGAAGGCAATGGAAATAAAAAATGCTACATACTAAAATAACACAAGTAATAAAAGTTACATACAGAAAGCTTTTTTGAACAAGTGGAAATAAAAATGCAATTGAAATAAAGATGCTACATACTAAAATACAAAATAATAAAAGTTACACACTGAAAGCTTTTTTGAACAAGTGGGTCTTCAGTTTGGTTTTGAACAGAGTCAGATCAGAGGTGGCACGCAGCTCAAGGGGGAGGCTGTTCCAGGCTTTTGGGCCGGCAACAGAAAATGACCGGTCTCCCCATTGCTTGTACCTCGAGCGAGGCACCTCCAGCAGGTGTTGACTGGCAGATCGTAAGTCCCTGCCAGGCTGATGGACTTTCAGAAGTTCTGAGATGTAGAGGGGAGCAAGTCCATTCAGAGCTTTGAAAACAAACAGCAGCAACTTGAACTGTATCCTGAACTGAACTGGGAGCCAGTGTAGAGAGGACAGGACAGGAGTGATGTGTTCATATTTTCGTGTGTTGGTCAAAAAGCGCGCGGCAGAGTTCTGTACAAGCTGTAAACGGGAGATGGAGGATTGATTAATGCCAAGATACAAAGCATTACAATAATCAAGTCTGGAGGTCACAAAGGCATGGATGGCCTTCTCCAGATCACCACGACTAAGAAATGACTTGACTTTGGAGAGCAGACGGAGCTGAAAGAAGCTGGTCTTGACAACAGAACTGATCTGTTTATCAAACTTTAAATTGGAGTCAAGCTGCACTCCAAGATTTCTGACCACCGAGTTGAAGTGGGGGAGGGGAAAACCAACACTGGGACTGGGAAGGATGTTGCTGGTGTCATCAGGTGCACCAAACAAAATGCATTCAGTTTTATCTGTGTTTAGGTGGAGGAAGTTTTGAGAGAGCCAGTGCTTAATGTCATTTAAGCAGTTGACAAGAGTGTTTGAACTGAGTGAGGGGTTGGGAGTGACTGGCAGATAGATTTGTAAATCGTCTGCATACATGTGAAAAGACAGGTTATGACGTGCAATGATTGATCCTAATGGCAGCATGTAAAGAGAGAAGAGGACTGGCCCTAGAATAGATCCCTGTGGTACGCCAGAGGTCAGAGGGGTTGATGAAGAGGAGGACAGATCGCCTATCATGACAGAAAAAGTTCTCCCAGACAGGTAAGATTTGAACCACTCAAGCACAGCTCCCTGGAGGCCAACCTGCTGAGACAAGCGGTTGATTAGTACCTGATGGTCGACGGTGTCAAAAGCTGCTGAGAGGTCTAACATCACCAGCAGAGCAGGGTTTTTTGCATCCAGGGACAGAAGAATGTCATTCTGTACTTTGAGCAGTGCAGATTCAGTACTGTGACGAGCTCGAAAACCTGACTGAAATTTTTCAAACAGGTTGTTGAGTTCTAGAAAAGATTGAAGTTGAATAAAAACAATCTTTTCTAGGACCTGTTGTTTATTATTGTTAAACTGTTATTATTTAGCACATTTAGTACAAATTATGTTATAGTGCTGCGCGACGTGTGCGCCTGCCTCATTCTATAAACAGTGACATTAGAACAGAATCCATCTGTGTCTCTTCCAACACAGATGTTGGTCACAGCAGCTACATTCAGGTGTAGATTAATTAAACATGAGACTCAAAATATATTCCATCAGTCATAGCTCAGAAAGCGGTGCGTGTCCGCCACCATGTTGATTGAAATATGCCGTCTGTCCGCGCATGCGTGTGCGCATGTGGTTTAACACAAAGCCTCAGCGGGAGATGTTATAAACGGTTTGTCAGCAAAAAACCTCCACTCAGAAGCCTGGTATACTTCTTGTCGCACGTCTTTTACCCCCTGTTGAGTGCCCAGCGATGACGTAATTGCGTGTGTCACCGACCGCATTTGAATATTTATACTTTGAAAAAACTGGGGGATACATTATAGTGATCCCTCCCTCTTCCCTCCCACTGCATACGTCACGCGCACTCCCACCGGACCACCTCGGCGAGTTTCTCTTAAAAACTATCCATGTTACACATGAATGAATGAACTAAAACCACCCGGTTACACATGTCAAAGCAAAAACAAAAACCGGCATCTGGAAAGCCGTTTCCCACTGCACAGCCCTCCCCTGAATGAAATTCAGCTCGCGCTGAAAGGCGGAAATGCTCTGATGGGTGCGCGCTTCGTGTTATTTATAAGCTGATTTGTAATCAGTTGTTAACAAAAATTTAACTCAGAAACCACCAATATATATGTTCAGCTAACACATTTTTTTTTGGCGTTTCTGTAGTTATATTAATGAAATTCAGCTCGCGCTGAAAGGCGCAAACAAAAAAACGCCCACAAACTTTGAACCAATCACACGCGCCAAGCCGCATCCTCCGCGTTCGAGAGTTCTGACAGGGGGCCATGTACAAGACAGCTGTCAACGGGGGATAGCAGCGGGAGTGCAGACGGAAGTTGCGTAACTTTTTTTCACTCAACGGGGGGTAAAAGACGTCCGACAAGAAGTATAAACCAACCTTAAGAGGTGGGTTCAGAAACCTCCAGATTCAAAGAGGGGGGGCCAGTGGTGCCATGTAAACCACAGAGAAAGGTGCAAATTCACTCAAAATATGTGCCGTGTAAACGGCCCCTAAATGTTGTTCCTCTACCCACCCCCTCCCCCAATCAACCTTCACTTAAAGACCGTGTAAAGTGAATTTCAACATTTTCTTCAATAAACATTATAAATGTGATAATTGTAATCTGTGAATGTAGTATTCTTACCTTCGACCAGTGCAGTGCCGGAAATGACGACAAAGTGGGTTGTTCGCAACAGCGTGCGTTCCCAATTCAGCGAATCAGCGTTCGCTACGAGAGTGATTGACAGCTCACAGCCCTCGTTCATCCAATCACAGCTCATAAACAAAACGTGTAGGACACGTAGCTCTTTAACGTTACCTTAGCACAACAGAACACAACTTTATAGACTCTTAAACAACTCAAACGCTTCAAATTAACTTCCCAAAATTCTGAAACGTGGCAATCACATTTAAAACAGGCACAACTTAGCTACGCTCAGTAACACAGCACTTCAACTGTAACACAAATGGAGGTTAGTCTGTTGAGGAGGATAGAATGACAGATGGTGTCGAAGGCAGAACTTAGATCAAGTAGAATGAGGATGGACAGAAGACCAGAGTCAGCAGCAAGAAGAAGGTCGTTAGTAATTTTTGTTAGAGCTGTTTCGGTGCTATGGTGGGGGCGAAATCCAGATTGAAACTCTTCATGAATGTTATTGTTGGACAGGTGAGAGTGAAGTTGACTAGCAACAACTTTTTCAAGAACCTTGGAAATAAAGGGCAGATTCATTCATTCATTCAACCTTTATTTAGTCAGGTAAATCTCATTGAGCCTCGAGGGCTCATTTACAAAAGCGACCTGCTACAAACTAAAGAATGATGAACAGCAATGGTAGAATTTCCTTAAACAACAAACAACAGAAAAAAAAACATAGGAGAGAAATAGAAAGTGAAATGCAAAGTATCAAAACTAGCAAAACACCACAAGGTAGATGTACAAAATCAAAAACAAGAACATATCTGCAATGGTTTTTGCCAGGATTCCAAAAGATTCTTAAAACCATTTAGGGAGGTCAGGGCCGAGAGCTTCAAATCTTTTTGTAAGATATTCCAGGAAGCAGGAGCAGAGTAGGAGAAAGCCCTTTTTCCAAGTTCAGTCCTCACTGACGGAACACTGCAGGTGATCATGTCCTGAGAGCGCACACTGTAGCTGCACTCACGTAAAGACATGTAGGAGGAGATGTATGAGGGCAGCAGACCAAGAAGTGATTTAAAGATGAAAATGTACCAGTGGAAGAGTCTGCGTGAGGTTAATGATGTCCAGTTAACCAGTGAATACAGGGTGCAGTGGTGGGTACGATAATCACAGCCAGTTATGAATCTTAGAGCACCATGATAGACAACATCCAACATCTGCAGGGTGCTTGTAGGAGCATTCATGTAGAGAATGTCACCGTAATCAATGGAGGGAAGGAAAGTCACAGATACAAGGCGTTTCCTAACATTCAGTGTTAGACATGATCTGTTATTGGATTGGATTGGTTATTGGATTGGAGATCGGATGAAGATTACTGAAGTTGGTAAAGTCAAGACCTGCTTTCTTGATGATGGGGGTGATTGCAACAGATTTCAAGGCTGTGGGAACAATGCCAGAGGTTAGAGAAGAGTGGATGATGTTAGTGATGATAGGGAGCAGAGACAGGAGACAGCATTTAACAAGAACTGTGGGAAAATGGATCAAGTTGACAGAATGAAGATAAGGCTCCAGTATAGCTCTGCTGTGTCCGTACGCGCGCACTGTACGCATGACAGTTCACCCATAGCTCATGGGGGTGAGCCATGACTCATTTATATTGTATATAAATATGTATATATATATACATATATATATATACATATATATANAAACTGGCCATGACCCACATCAAAACAACCGTCAACATCAACGAGGACCCTCATCAGTATGCTTACCATGAGAACCGATCAACAGAGGACGCCATCTCGTCCGTGGTCCACACTGCTCTCACCCACCTGGATCAGAAAGACTCCTACGTCCGTGTGCTCTTTGTGGACTTCACATCTGCCTTCAACACCATGATCCCCCAAACTCTGATGGACAAACTATCCACACTTGGACTAAGCCCCTCCGTTTGTAACTGGGTACTAGACTTCTTAACAAACAGACCACAGTCAGTGAGGATCCACAACTTCTCCTCCTCCACCATTGCCCTCAGCACTGGCTCTCCTCAAGGATGTGTGTTGAGCCCCCTTCTGTTCACTCTGCTCACATATGATTGTGCAGCTACCCATCCAGGTTGTCATATTGTAAAGTTTGCAGATGATACAGCGGTGGTGGGATGCATCACAAACAATGATGAGTCCAGCTACAGGCAGGAGGTGGAACACCTGGAGAGCTGGTGCAAAGAGAATAACCTTCACATGAATGTGAAGAAGACAAAGGAGATGATTGTGGACTTCAGAAGGAACAAACAAACCCACACCCCACTGAACATAGGTGGATCAGTGGTGGAAGTGGTCTCCAGCTACAAGTACTTGGGGGTACACTTGAATGATAATCTCAGCTGGACCAACAACACCACCAGCCTGATCAAGAAAGGTCATCAGAGACTCTACTTCCTCAGACGGCTGAGACGAGCTGGTCTGAGTAGCCCAGTCCTCACATCCTTCTACAGGTGTGCAGTGGAGAGCATCCTGTGCTCCAGCATCAATGTGTGGCATGGAGGCTGCACAGCTGCAGAAAGAAAAGCTTTGCAGAGAGTGGTGAAGGCTGCACAGAAGTCTGTTGGAGTCAGTCTCCCCACCATCACAGACATTTACACTTCGAGATGCAGGAAAAAAGCCACCTGCATCATGAAAGACCCCACTCACCCAGCACACACACTCTTTGCCCCACTCCCCTCAGGACGGAGGTTGAGGAGCATCAAATGTAGAACCACTAGACTGAGGAACAGCTTCTACCCTGAGGCTGTTAGACTCATGAATAAATAAATAATAAGAATAATCACTGCAAAATATCACATCATGCTGATGCTGATCTGTTTTCTTGTTGCTGTGTTCATCTGTGACCATCTGCTCATAAAGACTCATGTTCGTGCTGCTGTTTGTAATGACGTTTTTCTATTACTCTAGGGCTTAGTGTATTTCTAGTTGGATGTTTTTCTTAGTTCATATCCTAGATGTTATTACTGTTTTTCTCTTACATTTTGTTGTTGGATGTAACTGGGACCCTGTGTACATAATCTCATTTCATCACATGTACTACATGCGGTGCAAATGACAATAAAGACTCTCTGACTCTGACTTCCCTGTTAAGTGGCAGTGAGGTGGGGCTCACCTCCAGTGGGTCTTAAAAAGAGCTGAGTTCAAAGTGTGCTGGTGGGAGGGGGGTAAGTAAGGGCTGTGTGAGTGAACAGCAGACAGTTAGGATGGGAGTTCTCATTACTCGCGTCTCGCTCTGTGTCCCAGCTACCACCGCTGCATGCCGCTCCTCAATCCCTGCCCTGTCATTTGTCTCTCCCTCCCTTTCCCTTGCATAGACACAATCAGAATACGTAAGATTGTGCAGCACCAGCCACACTCCCCTTCCCGTTCACCCGAGCCTGCTCAAGTTTCCACTGTATCTGACTGTGCACACACAGGTTAAAACACACAGACTGGTTGACAAAGCAAGAGCAAATGAGACGTGTCCAAATGCACACAAGCCCAACTTCAAAGCTGTGCAAGATAAAAAAAATAAATTGTCCTAACGACCAATATTGTTCAGTGCACAGTCAATATCTCCATTTCTTGCTTTATGTGAGCCCTAAAGGTTGCATCTCACTGCACTGCAACAGCTGGGGAATGGCTGGACACACTAATTTGTTATAAAATATGCAAATGTTTACTTGGAAATACACTGGACTGCACATGTGCATGAACTCGTGCAGGTAAACATGGGCCAAAGTTTGCCAGGAGTTTTTGTACCAACAAATATGCACCTCTGAGTGTTTTCCCTACCTTTATACAAGCAGGGCGCTCCACCCTGTCAACAGGACTGAGCGCCCCACCTACCCACCCCACCCCACACCCTCCCAGTTGACAAAAATTGCAGAGGATATGAGCATAAACCAGGGGAAACACTGCTTGCAATGTTTTAGAATGATTAAAAACTGAACCAATAAGGATGTCAGGTAACTGTGATAACTGACTACAGTATTTGAGTGAAAATTTATCTTACCTTTTTTTTACATAATCAAAAATCTAGTGACAGATGAGGAAAGGCCTGCAACTCAAGCAAGAAAATCAAGAACCCCCACAAAACATTTCAAATTGTTTTAGTAATTCCTTTGCAAATGTTAATTTTTCACAACAGTCACACCCTGTGAGATTTAACACTTAATCTTTAAATTGCTACCAGTTAAATGCTATTAATATTCAGCAGATTCAAAATATTTATTTAAAGGGGACCAAATATGCAAAATTCACTTTTTAATTGTTTTTTTACTCAACTTTGGGTATGTATTTCTTAAAAAAACAGTCCTAGGACCAAAAAAATGCACCCAGTGGTATATTTACTCTAAGTATATTTATTTTTCAGGGATATTAATGTCTCGATTTCAAATCCTGGCGCTTGTGATGTCACAAGCCGTAGGACAACCTACCCCAACCTGAGTCCAGCCCCTCACCTAGCAACCCCTGGTTAGGCTCAACCCACTTCAGTATAAAAGACGTCACGGTTGTTTTTCCTGAGTTCATCTCATCTTTTGTTTAAATGTTCTTAATTTCATGTGTACAGCACTTTGTTGCAGCTATGGTTGTTTTAAATGGTTTTATAAATAAAGTATAATTGATATTTTTACGTTTTATTTCAATTTTTAGCGTATTAGCGATCGCTACCAACGAGCAGCCGGCAGACATAAAACGAGCGGATTGCCGCAGTCTGACCATGCAACGAGCGGAGCTAAGCGGGCGGGGATTGGAAATGTCGGCGAAGGGACCATCTGCGGCCGGGAGCTACTGGTTTTTGAGGACCGTGCGTCCGATCAGAGGTTGCCTCATACGGATAAATTAGCTGGAAACACTCTGTGAACTTTGTGGATGTGTCTGACCTGAAGCAGCAGCAGCGGATCGCTCAGCGATCGCTCCCAAAGCGCTGCATGCAACGAGCTGAGCTAAGCGGGCGGTGTGCTGGAGGAGGAACGAGCTAACATTAGCCTCGGATTCGGGTGGGCTAATGCTAACAGGTGCAGCTAATGGCGGCGCGCGCAGACGGCTTTTGGTAAGTTATCTTAAGCTAGCACTAGCCATTTCTAAAGTGCATGAAATGCTAACGTAAACCCTTTGGAGGGCGGAGTTAATGTAAACAGATTTTTGAAGGGCGTGGCCTTCAGAGCTCATTATCATAAACAGCTCGTTCTGAACGGAAGTCAGATCAGGCAGAACTGGAAAGGGGATATTTTATTATCTAAGAATTATTTTGTGTATTAAATTGAATGAACATGGTCTGGATAGCCCACAGACATACCATAAAAATTTATAGGACCTATAATTGGTCCCCTTTGAAAACGGGTGAAGATGCAGTTGACAGAAAATCTCACGATTTTGTCTTTAATACTGTACAGTGTATAGTGACATCTAGTGGTTTAAACTGCAAACTGCACCCAAGAGAAAACAATTTAAAATTTTAATGAAAAGAAGCAGGTGAAAGCTGTTTTAGAAAAAATATTTGAACATCAAATAAGATAAGAACTGCACGAATCAACAAAATACCTTAAAAATGATCCGAGCTATATTCAATTTTTTTTCTTCAATAAGAGCCATGTTTTTGTGTAGAAGCAAGTCTTAAAACTTCCAATGGAACCATTCTGCATGGACCCTGTTCCTCTTAAATTCCTGGAATCTGTATCATTATTACAACTGGTTCAAAATACTGAAGTCCTTTTTTTTTTTACTGGTACTGTACAGGCAAAAGAGAGCACATTACACTAGTTCTGACCTCCCTGCACTGGCTCCTGGTTCACTTTCGAATTTATTTTAAAATCCCTCTGTATGTTTTGAAATCTTTGAACAGTTCTACCCCCACTTATTTTGCTGATCTGCTGCAGCCATATGTCCCACAGCGCTCTCTGAGATCAGACCAGATGGACCTTCTCTGTTGCAGGTCCTAAATTGTGGAATGACTTACCACTGTGTCAGGCAGGCCCCTTCTCTTACTGTTTTTAAAGGTCCACTGACATCATCTTACAAATTTGCATAAAATGATAGAAGATATATATCTTGTATCATTCAACTATGTTCGTTTTTGCAAACAAAATGATAAATTAATGAAAATTCCTTTCAAACTGAGTTTAAAATAAAAAACCACGTTTCTCTCTGAAAAGTCAGACTACAAGCGAATGCAACATTTGTGACGTAGGAGAAAGAACGTCTTTAGAACGCCCCATATAAATATTCATGGCGAACAAGAAATAAAACAACAAAATTATCAATCTAAGTTAAGATTTGAGCTATTTGTCTTTAGTTTTGGAAGCAGGAAGTTAGATGAGCAGAAACAGCAGGTTCTAATTTAGGTCTGCACCGTATGTATTTGACTCTTACCTGTTCAGGAAACAGGGAGCTCAGTCCGAGGGGAGGCAGCTTTATTTATTCCATTTTTGACAAAGGTCTTACATCTTTGGGAAAGTGAAAAGGCTCAC
>JBBPBX010014750.1:30863-50440 GCA_038048925.1 Garcialebias charrua | reverse complement strand
TTGAAATCTCGCAAATATGTAAATACAAATTAATGCGAAGCAGAAGTGTTTCCATCTGCTGGCTTGAAGCGCATCTACCAAGCCACGCACAGCGTCATTACGTCAGACGTCAGCGTCATTACGTCAGACGTCAGCACTGCGCATGTCCAGCGCATGTCTACAGTAAACAGGAAGTAGCAGTTGAAAACAGAACCTGGCCACACATCTCGTCAAAATGGAGAGAATATTTCAGGTACGTGTTGCTATCGGTCGAGTTGTATTTATTCTGTCATACAAACTAGTTTTAGCGATGTTACATGTTGTCCGGAGCGGAAACAGCTGATCAGTCACGTGACGTGAATGTTCGCTTCGGCAGCACGAGTCGGCAAATGTGTTTCCATCTGTCGCTGTGCGCATCTGCTCATTTTCGAACATCCCAAAAACCACCTCAAGCGAGCGTATAAACTTTTTGGCGAACTTGAGAAAGTAAATACGGATTTTGCCGTTTCCATTAAGCTTTTCTGCTGCGATACTTCAAAATGCGCACCTAGAAACCTTGATGGAAACACAGCTTGTGAAAGTCTTTTCCTTCCCTCCTGAGTTGGGTCTAACTTCAGCATGAAGCCCAACTACAGATGTCCTGTGTTGATTTGGGAGCTCCCCCGGTCCGTGCGCTGCTACTCTGCACGCGTCTTCACCTTCCACACCCCCCTGCAGCGCTCAACTCATTGTCCTTTTATCAGCTCCGGTAAAGCTGTGAGTCACGTGACCCAGATAATTTTTCCAGTGGATACTTTTGAGACTGAAACACACAACTACAAGACATTCTTGTATTTATATTAACACAAACATTTTATTTATGTACCTTTTATTTAGGACCAAGGTAAACTTTTTTTTTTCTTCACAAATACAGTCATTTAGTGTGATGTCACAAGGTGGAAGAGGGACGTCTATGCAAAGGGATTTTCAGGTTCAGAATTTAAAAAAATGATGACCCTAGCATGGATTATGTACAAAAGATGCTTTGGTAAAGAATATGTTGTATTTGTAAAACAAAGATTAACAGCCAATGAAAAGGCCTCTTGAAACTGTGGACTTACATCTAATTAGATTATAGAACCCCCTCAGGTGCAGGACTGGACACTGCTATGTATTTATTTATGTTTCATGTTAATGGTAAATGGAGCTTATTTATATAGCGCTTTCCAGCCCCCTGTGAGGAGCCCCAAAGCGCTTTACAATACCAGCCATCCACCCATTCATTCAGACATTCATACACTGGTAGTGGTAGCCTGCCTTGCAAGGCGCCATCCAGTCCTACCAGGAGCAACTCGGGGTTAAGTGTCTTGCCCAGGGACACAACGACACATGGTGGGCGGACGTGGGATTCGAACCTCCAACCTTCCGATCGGGGGTCGACTGCCATTACCACTGTGCCATGGTCGCACCCTAAATGTTTCAATGTGTTTCAATAAATATTTACTTCATGCAACTTGCACTGATTTGACTTGTGCTGCACACGTGCATCAGCTGATCTGAAACGTCATCAGCTTTTTCATTAAAAAGCTTTTTAACTGAAAAATGTCTATATTAATCTGTATTCATCTGTAAACAGCTGTAATAATCTGTAAGCATCTATGTTATTCTGTATTAATCTATATTCATCTGTAAACAGTTGCAATCATTTGTAAACATATTTTCTTTTGTAAACATTTATATTAGTCTGTAAACATCTATATTCGTCTGTAAACATCTATATTTGTCTGTAAACATCTATATTAGTCTGTAAACATCTATATTAGTCTGTAAACATCTATATTAGTCTGTAAACATCTATATTCGTCTGTAAGCATCTATATTAGTCTGTAAACATCTATATTAGTCTGTAAACAGCTGTACTCATCTGTAAACATCTGTATCCATCTTTAAACATCTGTACTCATCTTTAAACATATGTACTCATCTTTAAACATCTGTAATAATCTGTAAAAATATATTCATCTGTAATAATCTTTATTCATCTGTAAACATCTATATTAATATGTAAGCATCTATGTTAATCTGTATTAATCTATATTCATCTGTAAACATTTGTATTCATTTGTAAACATATTTTCATTTGTAAACATCTATAATAGTCTGTAAACATCTATAATAGTCTGTAAACATCTACATTCATCTGTAAACATCTATATTTGTCTGTAAACATCTATATTAGTCTGTAAACATCTATATTAGTCTGTAAACATCTATATTAATCTGTAAACATTTGTAAAAATCTGTAAACATCTATATTCATCTATAAACAGCTGTAATCATCTGTAAACATCTGTACTCATCTTTAAACATATGTACTCATCTTTAAACATCTGTAATAATCTTTAAAAATATATATTCATCTGTAAACATCTGTATTCATCTGTAAACATCTATATTAATATGTAAGCATCTATGTTAATCTGTATTAATCTATATTCATCTGTAAACAGTTGTATTCATTTGTAAACATATTTTCATTTGTAAACATCTATAATAGTCTGTAAACATCTGAATTAGTCTGTAAACATCTATATTGATCTGAAAAACATTTCTAAAAATCTGTAAACGTCTATATTAATCTCTAAACATATGTAGTAATCTGTAAACTACAGTAATTGGTTAAAGACTTCACAGCTTTTCGATCCTTTACAGAACCGGTCTTTAGAGTGGTCCAGATCTGGACCTTAATGGAGTCTCTCCTGAACCCAGATCTATTAATACATTTCAACAGAACCTGCAGATATTTTTCTCATGTTTATAA
Source organism: Garcialebias charrua (assembly GCA_038048925.1). Taxonomy (NCBI): domain Eukaryota; kingdom Metazoa; phylum Chordata; class Actinopteri; order Cyprinodontiformes; family Rivulidae; genus Garcialebias; species Garcialebias charrua. The sequence goes on along the minus strand of JBBPBX010014750.1, from coordinate 47,661 downwards.
TAAGTAAATAAATTCAGGTGTGAATTAATTATTTAGACACTCAAACTTATTGTAATAACTTTGATTCATCAACTTCTGTTATTCCTTGTGTATGATCTTTGTATTGAAGCCCTGGCACAACAATTTCCTTCAGGGTCAATAGAATTCTTATTTTATCTCATCTTCATTTTATTGTCAGGAAAACCACCAACCTTTACTTTTCTGCAAGCACTTTCCCCTCTTTATTTAATAACGCTTTTTTCATTTTGTAATGAACAGCAGCAATATGATTTCCATCCAGGGTTAATATAGCATGATTTAATTTAGCTCAATTAGATTAGATTTGATTCAATCACCTTTTCATCTTCGTTTATGAAGCCTCCGTCATATCTGGTTGGTTTGATTTCTTGTTCCCTGCCTGTGAGTTGTTTAGACGTAACGGGCAACATTTTATTTTTGAGGCATTCTTGTGTTTATAAAGACTTACAAGTAATTTTTCTAACCCAGCGTCCTAGTTCTGTAGTTGCTGCTCTGAATCCATGAGGAGACAAGTTTGGTGAAATTATTTTATAATTCATGAAAAATGAGACTTTCATAAATTAGCATTCCTTTTTTATCTTATTAAGTAGTCTTGATGTCAACATTCAATTATAAGAAGACATAAGTGCAGTGAAATGGTGCTGGATGCACAAATAAAATACCAGTTGTATCAAAACTGTTAGTACAGAACATTTAAAAGTGCTGTGTGTAACTCTGCCATCCACCCCCACGTTTTGCTGCTTGAGAATACTTCAAAGGTTGTTCAACCAAACACTTGAGAATGTTTGTTCCAATGTGAGTTTGTCTGTTTGAGTTTTATTTGACTGAGTAATAAATGAACTCCATGACTGCTGAGTTTTCAAATGTGAAATCATTTCTGTTATTTTGTGTTTGGAACTGTTTCAGGTTATTATCTGCTTTGGATGTAGACCAAACTTTGTGCACTGTTGAAATAATTTTAAAATCTCTTGGTCAAATCTAGTATTTTATGTTGAATTGACAGATGTTTATTTTGCAGTGCAAGCACACACTGGTCTGCACATCAAATAGTATGGTGAATTGTGTAGCTAAAATAAATATACACATTTCTGAAAAGTTCATTTTCTTCTGTTTATATTACTTTTATGTGACTAGTGTTAAAAAAACTGCTATTGTGATAAAGTATGGCAAAAATAAGTTTTTTTTTTTTTTTACTTTGTAGTCATGGTGATCTTTATTTTTCCATGAAGTAACTTGTTTGAAAAACTGAAGATTTTTTCCTTTATATGAATGTTCGCAGCAACCACTTACATCAAACACCTCAGATCTCCTCCGTTCATTGTTGTGAATTGAAGGCAGCAGGATTTGGTTTAAAACAGCTGATATATTGTATATTTGGGACCGGTGTTGGTGTGTTGGACGTGTGGAGCTTTAAGTCTCACATAGTGAGAACTTCACAAGTCAATAAGAGTCTTGTTGCTGTAAAATGGATGTACATTTCTGTTTTGATAAAAGGAGTGTAACATTTGTTGTTACCCATCTCAAAGCAAAGAGGAGGAATTGGAAATATACGTCCATCTATCTTTTTGACCATGTTGTGAGTATAACTTGAAAAATATGTGAGTTGCTGACTTCCATTTTTGTTTGTGGCTATAATGCGTAGAAAAGATTAATTTCAAAAACTGGGTTGCCATACGTCAAAATCCACAATGGCTGCTTCTGTACTGTATATGTCGGTCTGCTTTGTGAGCTCCATTCATTGAAAAATAAACAGTTTTCTGACTTCCATTTTGGTATATATGCATCTGAATCTTGGCATAAGAAAGATCACCATCAAAAATCGGGTTGCCATGTCAAAACCCAAGATGTCTACCACCATGTAAACCAGTCATTGTGAATATTTAATGGAACTCCCCTTATGGGTCCCAGTTTTTAAACTGCTTCAAAGTATAGCTTTCTCAAATGACTGGGGTGGCCAGTGATTAATGTATGATGGTCAAGGCTACCACTGGAAACATCTGGCTCCACCATTACGTCTGATCATGGATGTAATTGCCCCCTCCACTCTCCAGGATTTGTTACTCTGCACTTTCTGACAAGCAACAAAAGAACAAACAATAAACCTGCCTATGTTCTTTGTTCTTCTACACAATGTAACTCCCACCCACTTGAATATCTTCCGCAACATACATCTACAATTGTATACAGCATTAACAAATTAAGGGTTACTTGCATTCCCTGTTAAAATTGAGTACTGGAAATTTTGAAAAGCACTTATCTCAAAATCTTCAAACATCCATTATTTAAATCGTTCAGCGATGTGGGGAATTTATTTTTACATGCAACAGATAGTTTGAAGACTTCCAGTGGACCTTCATAATTCCCCTGCTTTCTGTGATATTTAACTTTAAATAATGGTAACTTTATATTTTTAATCAAAACTGAATGTATAATCTTAAGAACATAGACATTATAAAATGTCAACTATAAAATTATCTTCAAAACATATTAGCCTAGATGTTTGTAAACGGTGGAGAATGAACAATTGTTTTAAGTTCTATTGCAATTTGCAGCCTTTAAAACACTGATAAATATAAAACAGAAAAAAAAAACAGATGGCTTTGTAGTGAGAGAGCAAGTGTATTCTCATTTTTGTCCTAAACTAAGGTAGAAATAAATAAAAAAAATCTTTAAGGACATTATAAAAAATCTGACAAAATGTTTTAGTTTTCTTCTAATTTTTAAACAAGCCATATGGGACCAATAAACAACAATGAGACACTTTAACTCACCGTTTCTGATCATTAAAATGTATTACAAGTTTCTCCACACAGGTAAATTGTATATGTAACTAAAAGGGCAGTGTCTGTGTTTTCTTTGCTACTAATTAATTCTTCAGGGAGATGAAAACCATTTCTATCAATAATTCACTAAAGCATCCCAGTGGAACAGCTGCTGCCTACACACTGAAGCCTCATGGGATTCAGGTAAAAAGATTATAAAGGCATAAAAAAGTTGTAACAGGAACACAAAAGCACCTGCACACATGCAAGTTATGTATGCATAATGCACACACAACCATACAGATGGTGAAATATGTATAGAAAACATGAATGTATTATGAATGTCATATGGTCATGAGCTTCAGACCTAAGTGTGATATATGTAGGGGTATACGTTGTGAAACGGATGTTATGAGTTATTAATAATTCACAAGTTATCTCAGCTTGGATCACCACCTTTGAAAGAGGAAATAATAATAAATATAATATTTATAGAATTATCAGTTTCAATACATTACCCTAAATGACGAGCTCTTTTCTTTTGGAGTAACATGATAATTACATTAAAAGATAAAACTGAATAAAGTTTTGGCACTGTTCATGTGAGGTTTACCGACAGATAGGAATATGATTACAAGCTATGATGAATCTGGATGGGGAAATGTGTTCAGAAGTGATCTTAAAGGTTCACTATGTAATTTCTGGAGAACGCTGGGACTTAGAAACATTTCCAGCAGGTAAAAGCATTCTGCTCCCTCCCCCTCAGAGCCATATATGACTCTGAGGAGGAGCCACAGTCCGTTCTCTGTTGAACTTGAGTTCTGCAGCTCCGCCTCCTGCTGAATGTCCGCTCGGAGCCGCTTCAATATTCTGTGATTATATGTTAATAAAACGTTCTAAAAAATATAATAAAACCATGAAGCACTGGTCCAACAACACAAAAACCAGCAGAAATCAGCAGAGCTTCACGAAGCAACGTTGGACATGATTTTTTTCCGCTCGTGACAAATCCATTTCCTCATTCCTGTGAGTGAAGGATGAAGCGATCACTTGACTTTTGGCAAAAAAACAAAATAAAAGTCCAGCTCTGGGATGAAGAAGGGATATTTAATACATTTGTGTCACATACAAATCAGTCCTGCATCGCTTTGCAATCCTTTGAATGAGAATGCGCGGCGCTGAGGCTGGGACAGGCGGGGGCGTGGGTTGGGGCGTGACAAACAACTCTGTTTTTATTGGCTGGTCATTGTCCGGGTCACTCTGTGTTTTTAGTGTTTTTATAAATGCTGATAGAGAAGCAAGGGGACTATAGTTTTTTTCAGAGATTACTTTGTCTAACATCAGTCTGTCAGTAGATAGTGACAGAGTGAAGAAATATGTTAAAAATATATTGTTGAAAAGTTAGACTGCATTACAAACTTACATAGTGTACCTTTAATGTGTAGACTCAAAGTAAAAAAAAAAAAGAAGAAAAAAATAATAATATTAATTAAAAAAATGCTTTTTGGCTAAAAATGGAACATGATCTATTTGAGGTTGAGGGGGCAGACTTATTTTAAATCAAACAATTAAAGTAAAATTATGGCCACAAACTATGGATAGAGGCAGAAAGATCAAGATCATGGATGCAGATGGTTGAATTGAGTTTTCTCTGCAGGTGGCTGGACTCTCCCTTAGAGACAGGATGAGAAGTTCAGTCATCTAGGAGAGACTCAGAGTAGAGCCGCTGCTCCTCCACATCAAAAGTAGCCAGTTGAGGTAGTTCAGGCATCTGGTAAGGATGCTCTCACTGTACCGCCATGGGGAGGTGCTTCAGGCATGTCCGGCTGGATGAGAACCCAGGAAAGACCAAGGACACATCAGAGTCTCTCAGTTGGCCTGGGAACACCTTGGGGGTCCTTCCAGAAGAGATGGCTGTAGAAAGAGATGTCTGGACCTCCCTGATCACACTGCTGCCTCCACAACCCCACTTCAGAACAAGCAGAAAATAATGGATGCATGGATAAAGTTGTCAGGCTCTGTCCCTGTCTGTTTCTTTATGTTTATTTGTGTTCCCCTCCTGTCAGGGGTTGTTTTGTTGTTTAAAAATAAATTACTATTATTTTAAACTCCTGCGTTGTTCGCTTGCCTGCACGTGGGTCTAACAACAGAGGAACCTGACAAAAATCAAATTAAAAGTTGACATAAATTTTAAATTTGGGGACATTTATCAGACTCATTGAATTGGACTTCTGTTTCTATTTTGGAACAGCATGATCACTGACGAATAAAGAATTATTATGTTTACTAAATCATACTTCTGGTTCATCTCCCGTGGTAGATGTGTGTTTAATGTGCATCACTGAGGTTGATGAATGAGTATTCAGGATCTATCAAAGTCAAAGTCAAAGTCAACTTTATTGTCAGATCTGCAATATGTACAAGTAAATCAAGTTTACAAATGAATCATCAGATGCCTGTTTTCTCTGACACGGCTGTTAGAATCGGTCTACATTGTGAAAATATGTGTTTTTGATGTGTGGCTGATACATTTTTCATCGTGATGCTGCTGCTGGACAGTCTAGATTTATTTTTCAGGTTAGTGTGTATTAATGTGAGGTTGTAGCTTTCTGGGTCATGGAGCAGCAAGGTCTGGTTAGATACAATCTCTTCTGTTGATGCTCAAACAAAATGCATTTTTCATGACACTTATTTGAAAATGATATTTTCCTCATACGCTCTGTGTTTTTGCTGACCTCTGTGCAAAAACGCCATGCATGGTTTCTACAGCGCCATCATTGGTCTGACGAATAGGAATTAGTGGACTGACAAGTTTTCTGCAACCTTTAGCTAACCTGTGTGGAATTTCAAGGTTTAGTGATCAAACTGGATTCAGAGAAAATATGAAATGTTGCACATTCCTTAAACAGACCTGAGAAGTGCACAGAGGAGCCACAGCCTGAGCTGCACGGGAAGACGACTTCGTGGGATTTAGAAAAGGACTTCAGGTTTCAGTGGAGAAGCAGAAACATATTCACTTTTCTTCTGTCATCAGCGCAGCTGACCACATACATGCCCGTATGTAAAGCAATTTAAAACAAGAAAACGAACAACAGAAGGTCTTTGCTGGGAGAAATCAAAAACACCCGTTTTGTAAAGTTACAATAAATACAGCACTAACATCGACCTTTAAATAAACTGAGAATTAAGTCATCCAAATATCCTATTTTCATCTTTGCTTCCCAGACAGACGAGTTATTTCTGAAAACATGACGGGCTATTTATACATGCGGAAAATGTCAATGTCTTGTTTACAGCCAGTCTGTCCCAGTTTGCTGCACACTCTCTGCTCTCGGACTGTCTTTTCTTCCTNACCTGGATAAAACGAATTATATGTTATTTAGTAATAAAAAGAATAATTTGGATTTTTCTTTTAAAATTAATGGTGTTGAAGTTCACAGAGTAAGCGAGGTGAAGTTTTTGGGGGTAGTTATTGATGACAAACTGTCGTGGAAACAGCATATAAATTTAGTTAAACTTAAGTTATCTAGGTCTACTGCGGTGCTTTACAAAGTGAAAGATTTTTTGAATGATAAAGCTATGTATCTGTTGTATAATGCAATTTTTGTTCCACATTTAATTTATTGTGTTGAAGTTTGGGGAAAGGCGTGTAAAACCATCACGAAGCCTATTTTTATTTTACAAAAAAGAGCTGTGAGAATAATTACGAGAAAGCCTTACTGTCATCCGTCGAATGTATTGTTTCAACAACTCAAGTTGCTAAAGTTTTATGATTTAGTTGATTACAACATTTTGTTGGTGATGTATAGAGCGCATAATAATGTACTGCCTTCAAATGTTCAAATTAATTTTGTAAAGAGGACGAGCAGCTACAATCTTAAGGGAACTGAGATTTTTGCTAAACCTCAGTATAGAACAAGCTTAAAGGGACGGTCTGTTTCAATACAGGGAGTTGATTTGTGGAATGGTTTAGGAAATGAAGTTAAATCTGCTAAGTCAGTGCTTGTGTTTAAAAAAATGATCAAAACTAAATTGTTAACAAAATACTAAAAATTTCTTTTTTTAAGTATTACTCGAGTTTTTTGTACATGAAAATGTTAAAATTGAAATGAGTTTTTCTTTTGGATCGATTGCTTAGTGTTACTATTGTTGGAGTGAATTGTTTGTATTTGATTTTGTTTTTGTTTTTTGAAAAAAAGGGGCAGGTATAATAAGATTTTTTCTTCTTCCTGCCTCCTTTCATTTTATGTTTTTTTTTCTCTTGTTTTAAATATTTCATGAAAGAAGATTTTTCCTTTTAACAAATGTAAAATGAATAAATAAAAAAATAAAATAAATAAAAATAAAAATTTGCAAAAGCGACCTGCTAAATGGGTGGGAATCAGAATGATGGACGTCTGACAGTTTTATGTATTTTAATCTGAACAATAACTTTATCAACTTCAAAGAGAATTTCTTACCCATCAGATTATCTCTGGATAAAAACACAAACACTTTGGTTTTCACCTAATGGCTTTAAGGAAACTGTGGTTTTTGTATTGTCCTGTAAAATCTGCTCTTTCAGTAACACAATGCTGAAGTTGGTTGAATTTGAGAATTGTTCTCAATCCATGGCCTTAACATAGTGAAAACTGTCAAAATGCAAATAGTGGAGATGTGGTCTCCTTAAACTGCAACATGCTGGTAGTGTGCATGGCTGTGGCATTAGATACAAGGGAAAGCTTCAGTTTTGGGAATAGGAGGGAGGAATCAATAATAACAAGATTAAGAATAGGTCATACAAATCTGAACAGTACTTTGTTTATTATAGGGAAACACGATAGTGGAAGTTGTGATTTTTGCCAGCAAACAGAGTCGGTGCAGCACGTCATTTTGGAATGTTCTGCATATTCAGCGGAAAGGCAGACTCTACTGGACCATATGAAACATGAAGTCACGAGCCCGATCAGTTTGAAGAGCGTTTTGGAATGGGGATCTAGTAAAGGTGGACGCAAATACTTTATGTATTTCTTGACGTCGACAGGTCTAAGTAGAAGACTGTAGTTTACGGATGGGACCATTAGATGGCGGTAATACACCGGAAGGTTGTGAGCTGCCGTTAAACCTCACGGAAGAAGAAGAAGAAAGCTTCAGTTTTTTGCCAAAAATCACATTTTCAGTAATTATCGCCTGTAGCCAAAGGCATTAATATTTCTGCTTATGTCAATATGTGCATTAATTTGTCTGTAATGTTAGCAAAACAGCTTGTGAACCAGCAGACATTCAGCTTTATGAAACTTATGAACACACAAGTTCATGTACAACTGACTCAAGATGACTGCCACAGTCACCTGACCTAAGGAAACACAAAAATATTTGTAACTCACCTAATTTTACAGATATTAAGCAAATATTTTCTAGAGCATCAGCTGAAGGTGGTCAACAACACATACTCCAGGAGATAACAAATAATGCGTGATCTTTGAAACGTTGGTTGATCTACAACAGTCCATAATATCACATAAAAATAGTGAATAAAAAGATTTGACCAAAATGGCTACAACTTTATTTAATTAACACAAGACGATTTTAGTTCAAAGCTTTGGCATACAATGCATAAGGTAATTCAAATAGGTCTTCGGTTACTGTAAAAACAGAAATAACTCACATTTGATCAACCTCATCAGCAGAATTATAACTTCTTATTCTTTTTTTTTTAATACTTTAATTTTTATTATTTTTTTGCAAAATCAACTAAATACATGTACAAATCAAACCACTGTGAAAAACAAAAACTCACAAAATAAAATAAATCAGAACCAGAACCAAAACAAAACAAAAACAAAAAACAACATAGACAACAATCCGGATTTTTTTTCTAACATCATTTTACAAGTATTCATTCATCAAACAGCTGTATTTACATTGTTGTGTGTGCCACATCGAAATTGGGTCCATTTCTCCCATTGTTTATCATATTTAAGACCTTTCAGTCTAAGATTATTTGTGATTTTTTCCATTATTGAAATTTCCTCCACAATCCTCATCCACTCTTCTTGGTTAGGTGGATCTGGCTTCAACCATCTTTTTGTTATTGCCTTTTTACTAGCAGCCAGGATTACCTTTGTCAAAAACATATCTTCCTTCCTCACTACATCCATTATATTCCCCAAGTACATTACTAGACATGTATTTGGAATTGCATAACCCAAAATTTTAGACAATGTTGACCTTACTTGTTTCCAGTATCCAGTTATTTTTGTACAACTCCAAAAAATATGTGAATGATTGGCTTCTACTTCTCTACATCTCCAACATTCTTGTAATGTAGAAGTCTGTTTGCTTTTAATTTTAGGTGTTATAAAAAACCTTGTTAGATTTTTCCAACAAAACTCCCTCCATGAGAGTGAATTTGTTGTACTTTGCTGAATTTTACACATTTGGAACCATTCTTCATCTTGTATAATAATCTTCAGTTCTGTTTCCCATTTCTTTTTAAGATACAGTGTTGTTTCCTCTCTACATTCCCCCAAAGAATTATAAAAAGCCGAGATGGGTTTGACTTTTTTTTGTAAATACGAGTCTATCACTACTCCAATGACACCATAATTTGTGTTGATTAATTTTTGTTTAATTTGCTTTGTGTAGTAGTCTCTTATTTGTAAATACCTAAAAAAGTCTCTATCTTCTAAATCATATTTTAATTTTAATTCTTGAAAACTCATTAATTGTCCATTTTTCAAAAGAGTAAAAATTGTAGTGATTCCTTTTATTTCCCACTGTTTGAATACTTGATCCATTTGTCCTGGTTTAAACTTGGTATCATACCTGAACCATTTCAACAGCAGAGACTTGTCTTTTAATTTATATTTTTCTATAACAGAGTACCATGTTTCTAAAGTGAATTTTAGAATTGTATTCATTTTATCCATGAGAGATGCTGCCAGCAGTTTATCAGATATAAGAATTTGAATTTTATACCCTTGTATTTCTCTTTCGATTTCTTTCCATCTAGATTCATATTCCGGTCTACACCAACAAGCAAGCGGTCTTAGTTGAGCTGCAATAAAGTAATTTTTCAAGTTGGGCAGGGCCATTCCTCCTTTGTTCCTTGGGAGCTGCAAAGTTGCGTATTTTATTCGTGGTTTTTTTCCACTCCATATGAATCTTGAAATCATTTTATCCCACGCTTTGAATCTGCTTTGTGGGACAGGAATTGGAAGTGACTGAAACAAATACATCAGTCTGGGAAGAATATTCATTTTAATCATTTGTATTCGAGAACTAAAATCTGTTGGCAAGGTATACCACCTATCCAAGTCTTTTTTAATATCACCTTCAATTTTGTTATAATTTGCATCAAATGTTGTAGGGAATGTCTTGGTCAAGATTACACCTAAGTATTTAAGAGATTCAGCATTCCACTTCAATTTATATTTTGTTCTGATTTTCTGAGAGGGCAAATAGTTGAATGATAATATTTGTGTCTTAGATATATTTATTCTATAGCCGGAATAATGCTCATATGTTTGAAATAAATCCATTAAATTTGCAAAGCAGAGTTCTGGATTCTGGAGGAAGATCATAACATCGTCAGCAAAAAGTCCTATGCGATGCTCTTCTCCTGCTAATGTAACACCCTGTAGGTTTGCACTTTGTCTTACTGCTTGTGCAAGAGGCTCAGCATACAAGGCAAAAAGCAAGGGAGATAACACACACCCCTGCTTAGTTCCCTTTTCAAGCTGTATCCTGTTTGATAAGCTGCCATTTACCTTGATTCTGGCTGTAGGTTTATTATATAGTGTTTTTATGCACTGAACCGAGTCATCCTTAAATCCAAAACGTTTCAACACTTCATACAAAAACGTCCAGCTTACACTGTCAAATGCTTTTTCTTGGTCCAAACTAATTAAAACTGACTTAATTCTATTGTTTTGGACATGGTCAATAATGTGGAGTGTTCTCCTTATATTATCTTGGGTTTGGCGTCCTTTAATGAAACCGGTTTGATCTACATCTATCAAGTCTGGTAGAAAGGTCTCAAGCCTCTTACTGATTATTGAAGTATATATCTTATAATCCACATTCATTAATGATATGGGCCTATAGTTCTTGCATTGTTCCTTATCTCCGCCCTGTTTGGGTAAAATTGTAATAATTGACTCCCTCCATGATGGAGGAGCCATTACATCCTTAAGAGTCCAGTTAAAACATGCATTAAGCAAAGGTTTGAGTTCCTCCTTAAAAACTTTATAGAATTCAGATGGAAACCCATCACTGCCAGGTGATTTGTTTGTTTTTTGTTTACCTATCGCAGCTTCAATCTCTTTATCTGTGATTTTTGACATAATAAGTTTATTCTGAGCTTCCCCAATATTAGGTAGGTCAAGTGTATCGAGGAATTGTCTGATTTCGTCCTTATCTGCTGCTGGATGTTGAGAGTATAGTTTTGTGTAATATTTTTCAAACTCATTCTCTATTTCATTTGGTTTATAATACAAGTGGTTACTATCCCCATCTCTAATTTTACTTACTATCATGGATTCTTGTTGTTTACGCAGCCTCCTTGCCAACAGCTTAGTTGCTTTTGGTCCCAGTTCATAATAGCTTTGTTTAGCAAATCTAGCTTTCTTCTCAATTTCTTCCCCAAGGATCTCATTAATTTCTTTTCTGATTACTTCTATTTGTTTTAGGATTGAATGACTTCCTGTTTGTTTGTGTTCTTCCTCAAGGGATTTAAGTTTTTCTGTTTTATTTTTATATGTAATCATTCTTATACGTTTTTGCGCCGCTGTAAGGGCAATCAACTTTCCCCTCAGAACTGCTTTCAGTGCATCCCAAAGCATGGCTGGATTCACATCTCCTGTATCATTTTCTTCAATGAATCGTTTGATTTCTTCCTTAATTTGTTTTATATTATCTTCCTTGTTTAAGATACTCAAGTTAAGTCTCCATACCGTATTTATTTTCCTGTTATCAAGGTTAATTTTTAGACTAATCATGTTATGGTCTGAAACATCTGCTACCTCAATCTTGCATTCTGTTACATTATGAATTTCTTCTGTATTGATCAGAAAGTAGTCAATTCTTGAATACACTTTATGTGGAACTGAGTAGTGTGTGTAGTCCTTCACTTGAGGGTGAAGTGTCCTCCACACATCCACCAGCCCCACTTCTTGTATCATTGCATTCAATAGTTTTGTCTTACAGCTCTTACAGTTTTTGACACTAGTTGTGTCCATGCTCCTATTCAAAACCACGTTGAAATCACCGACACAGATCAAAAGTCCTACAGTTTCCTGGGCTACTAAATTAAAGACGTCTTTAAAGAATTCTTTCTGACATTCCGGTGGAGCATAAACATTGACGAGGGTGACTAGTTTATTTTCCAACCTTCCTTTAAGTAACACATATCTTCCCTCTTTATCTATCATCTCTTTATAACATTCAAAGTGTACCACATTTGAAATCAGAATAGCAACTCCCCTTTTTTTACTTGGTCTGTATGAACTATAGAAAGTGTTCCTATAGCCCAATCTTTTTAATTTTTCATGCTCCTGTGAAGGCAGGTGAGTCTCCTGCAAGAAGGCCACCTGAGCTTTTTCTTTTCTAAGCTTGGACAAAACCTTACTTCTTTTAATTGGACTGTTTAACCCATTTACATTTAGTGACACCACCTTAATATTATTCCAAGTCATATAAGCTGAAATGTATATTTGAACTCTCCAGACTGAACAAAGAGGCCTGAACAGGCCTTCTAAACTCAAATATATCCACACCACAATGAAACATAACATAAAAACATAAAACAAACTTACATTCCGGGGTAATTCTTACCCCCCCAAAGTCCCCGTTGGCAGGCTGAAGGGTTAATCTCTGCAAAGAGGGCCCCTCTCTGGAGGTGAGACACACCGTTTCACCCATCCAAAAGTCCAACGTCATCCGACGGCATTATTTACCATTCAAAATAAATTTTTCCTGTTATATCTAACTAAATTTTAATTATTCATCAACACTCCACTTTTATATGTCACTGAAAATCAACAATTTATCCTTTGAGTTTTTACATACCCTGCTTAATATTGACTCGGGTCATCCATATGTGTCTTGTTTACTGTCCGGCGGGTTGCCATGTTGTCATTCGCGAAATGCGCTCCGCTTCCTTGTCCATCTCCGCTGAGCTGGAGCCGGGTAGCTGCATATTGTATCCTCTGCTCCTTATCCTTTTGAGTTTTTACATACCCAGCTTAATATTGACTCGGGTCATCCATATGTGTCTTGTTTACTGTCCGGCGGGTTGCCATGTTGTCATTCGCGAAATGCGCTCCGCTTCCTTGTCCATCTCCGCTGAGCTGGAGCCGGCGGGTAGCGGCACCGTGTATCCTCTGTTCCCCATCTCCAACGCCGCTTCATGTGCGCTGCCATACGTCGCACGCCTGTGCTCCAGTGGATGCGTATTTTATCCAACGGTGTCTGGAACCGTACACCTTTCTCCTTTAAAGCTTTTTTTATGTGAGTATACTCTCTGCGCTTTTGAGCCACTTCTGTTGCGTAATCATGATCAAACGAGAGTCGCTGTCCTTCATACATGATTTTATCAGCCCAAGCCTTTTTCAATATGCTCTCTTTAGTGATGTAGTCCTGAAAATTTATTATTATTGACCTCGGTGGAGCACTTTGACCCGGCTTTTGCGTCAATGCTCTGTGCGCTCGCTGTATATGCAGGTCCATGTCTTCAGGGAGCATAAGTGTGGCTTTTAGCAACTTGTCCACATACCGGGGCATGGAGTCTTCCTCTTTTCCTTCAGGGATTCCATACAAACGGATATTATTCCTTCTAGATCTCCCTTCTAGATCCGTTAATTTACTTTGTGTCTCCTTGTGGCTTTTCATTACTTTAACCAGTGCGTCCTTCATGGCTGTAGTCAGTGTCTCCGACTCAGCTGCTCTGGCTTCAGCTCCAATCAGCCTGTTTTCCAGTTTGTTGATTTTCTCGGTGTTAGCAGAAATGCTCTGGTACATTTCACTTTTTAGATCTTTCAGCTCTGTTTTCATGTCTTCTTTAATTTCTTCTTTTAATCTTTGGAATTCCTGTTTGTTTTCTTTTCGGAATTCGCGTAGTTCAGTCTTAATTGCTTGCAGCATCACGCAAACATTTTCCTCTTGAGGTTGCTTCTCTTCCATTTTCTTCTCTTCTTGTTGCTTTTCTTGTTTTGTTCGACTCCTAGTTGTTGTGCCCCTTTTCATTCCAGTATGGTTTGTGGAATGTGCCGATTTTATCTTGAATTTAAAAGTTTTTAGCTCAATTGCCGTCGGCCACTCTCAACTATGCGACCATCTTGAACTTCTTATTCTACGTCTTGAATTTCAGGAAAGACTCTTCAGTTGCAGCTCCTGTGGACATTAACTGTGAAGCTGTTGAGGTGGTGCATTAATACAAATATCTGGGAACTGTTCTCAATGACAAACTGACCTTTGACCCCCATGTGAACTCACTTTGTAAGAAGGTCCACCGGATAATGTATTTTTATCAGAAGATATGTGGTTTAAATGGTGATTGTGCTTTTACAAGAATGTTTTATTGAGTCTCAACTTTCACCTTCATCTGTTGGTTTGGATTGTTCATGTGAATAAACAGGAACAAACTCTTGGGAATTGTCAGGATGTGCAGCAAAACTGCTGGCATAGCCCTGCAGAACCTCACTGAACTACAGAACCTCACTGAACTACAGAACCTCACTGAACTACAGAACCTCCCTGAACTACAGAACCTCACTGAACTACAGAACCTCCCTGAACTACAGAACCTCACTGAACTACAGAACCTCACTGAACTACAGAACCTCACTGAACTACAGAACCTCCCTGAACTACAGAACCTCACTGAACTACAGAACCTCCCTGAACTACAGAACCTCACTGAACTACAGAACCTCCCTGAACTACAGAACCTCACTGAACTACAGAACCTCACTGAACTACAGAACCTCCCTGAACTACAGAACCTCACTGAACTACAGAACCTCACTGAACTACAGAACCTCACTGAACTACAGAACCTCACTGAACTACAGAACCTCACTGAACTACAGAACCTCACTGAACTACAGAACCTCACTGAACTACAGAACCTCCCTGAACTACAGAACCTCACTGAACTACAGAACCTCACTGAACTACAGAACCTCACTGAACTACAGAACCTCACTGAACTACAGAACCTCACTGAACTACAGAACCTCCCTGAACTACAGAACCTCACTGAACTACAGAACCTCCCTGAACTACAGAACCTCACTGAACTACAGAACCTCACTGAACTACAGAACCTCACTGAACTACAGAACCTCACTGAACTACAGAACCTCACTGAACTACAGAACCTCACTGAACTACAGAACCTCCCTGAACTACAGAACCTCACTGAACTACAGAACCTCACTGAACTACAGAACCTCCCTGAACTACAGAACCTCACTGAACTACAGAACCTCCCTGAACTACAGAACCTCACTGAACTACAGAACCTCACTGAACTACAGAACCTCACTGAACTACAGAACCTCACTGAACTACAGAACCTCACTGAACTACAGAACCTCACTGAACTACAGAACCTCACTGAACTACAGAACCTCCCTGAACTACAGAACCTCACTGAACTACAGAACCTCCCTGAACTACAGAACCTCCCTGAACTACAGAACCTCCCTGAACTACAGAACCTCACTGACCTGCACATGATGAGGTCAGTGAACAAGGCCAGGCTGATTCTGGCAGATCCTGATCATCACTCCATGGTGAGTTCAGGCTGCTTCCATCTGGATGCAGCTGCAGCCCAGATGTAGAACAGACTAAAAAACATTTATCCCTGTAGTGATCAGGCTTCTCAATGTCTAGTCTGGATGTTTTATGTTCCTACTGACTGTGAAATTAAAGCTTCCACAATTTTTAAACACAGCAACCATTCAAATCTTTCATTTTATCTATTTTGTTGGTTGTGAGACTGATGTATTTTAAAAGTATACATATTTAGTGTTTACTTGCTCTTGTTGCTCCACAGAATAAATTCAACAACCACTATTATATGAATCTTGAAATGACAACATCCACTTCAACGTCTTGTAACGATCCAGTTTAGATCTCATGATATATTACCCATGATGCACTGCTGTAGGTTCACAGTAGTGTTACATTATGAGACTGTGTGCTTGGAGTTTCACACTCCTGCTGTGTATTGTAGAGGATAATAGTTGGACTGAATAACAATTATCTGACCTGGAGGTGGGCACCCACTCATTTTCAAATCAATTATCGTCACGCCATGAATCAAAATGATTGTTCTCCTCATGACAATGTTCTAGTTTATATTGAAGTTACAGAAATACCATCACTAAAATAAATTTTGGATTTGAAAATGTTACAGTTATAATTACCAGATAGATATTTAGGTGTGTGGAAAATATTTGAATGTTTGGTTCTTGTTCAATTCAATTGCCGTCTTTTAAACTAAATATTTTATGAGATCCCTTAAAAAAAGCGAGACCCTTTCTTGAAACCGCACTGTTGTTGGGTTTTTGTCAAAAAGTGCTTTTAAATTAACATGTAACTTACCCAAATGAAATGTGAGTTAATTAATAGGCATGTAACGGTTGTAGTTGGTGTACCGAACCGAAAAGGTACGGAGGTGGACCGAACCGAACGTGCTGTACCGAAACGGTTATTTTTTCACTCATTGAATGTTAATATGTGCGCCGCGGAACAAAATTTCCTGGGCGCGTTTCAGCACGGAGCTATTATCTCGCAGCACGCGCAGCATTAGCCGTTAGCTTCTCGCTGCGGTTTCCTGTTTGTTAACGTTATGGTTTTCTTGTTAAAAGACGAGCGCACAAAGCTGTGTGTGTGGACGTTTTTTCATGAAGACTGGATCTGCAGCAGCAACACGTCTAACGTGAACGCGCTGGAAACTACGTCATCAGAACGTGAACGAGCTGTTACAAAGTACGCTAACCACACAGCTGCATTTAAACAACTTCTAC
>JBBPBX010014750.1:13676-30803 GCA_038048925.1 Garcialebias charrua | reverse complement strand
TATATATATATATATATATATACTGTATATGTTAGGCTCCTTTTAAAAGGAGATCCAAGATCCAACTAAAAGATCATTAATGAAATCATTAATATTTAGATTATCATACTTTTCTTTCACCCTCTTATCAGATCTCAATAGCTGAGGGCTGAATCCATTTATTACAATGTACTTTCATCATACTATCGCTAGTATTTAGACCAAATCAGGCATTTTAAGATTTAATTACAACAACAAAAAACATCAACAAACCAATAAAACATATGAGTTGTGGTTTGAAGACATCTTTGTGGACAAGTTTTTTTTATTTTTTTTTAGCCCTACCGACTCCTACTTTGACACAGTGGACAGCTCAGTTGGATGTGTTCGAAACCGAAGCAGTGGAGCTCAGATGCAACGTGAACAACCCAGGCTGGACGTTCCTCTGGTACAAAGATAATAGTAAACTCAAAGAAGAAGAGTCCTTGTTCAAAATCGGGTCAATTACTGCAAGTGATAAAGGAAAGTACTACTGTAGAGCTCATCTACAGCCCAGAGGAGTCACATCTGGAGACAGCAGCACAGCTGAGATAACAGTTTATCGTAAGTTTCATGCACTTTGTTACCTTCACATTGACCCAGATGTCTTGAAAAGATTACAGTGTACAGTTGATATATTTAAAATAACTGTGAAACCAGTGTGAAATCATGGTGTGATTTTTGATCAGGTCATGTATTTTATCCCCCACATTAAAAATGTTACTAGAACCACATTCTTCCACCTGAGTAATTTCACTAAAATTAGAAACACCTTGTCTAAAAATGATGCAGAAAAACTGGGTCGTGCATTTGACACGTCTAGACCGGACTATTGCAATGGTTTGTTATCTGGGTGTCCAAATACTTCTTTAAAAAGTCTTCAGTTGATCCATAATGCTGCTGCTAGAGTCTTAACTGGAGTTACTAGGCGAGATCATATCTGTGCAGTTTTAACTTCTCTCCATTGGCTCCATGTCAAGTCCAGAATTGAATTAGAAATTTTACTAATTTTACCTACAACGCCCTCAACAACCTAGCTCCATCTTATATTACAGATCTTCCATATTTTCCTAACAGAGCACTTCGCTCTCAGACTGCAGGTTTACTTGTGGTTCCCTAAAGCAGAATGGGAGGAAGATCTTTCAGTTATCAGGCTCTTCTCTTGTGGAACCAACTTCCAGTTTCTGTCTGTGAGGCTGACACATTGTTCAGTTTAAGACTGGGCTTAAGACTTTACTTTTTGATAAATCCTATGAATTGGATTGGCTTGTTATGCTGCTATAGGCTTAGACTACTGGAGGACAAATTGAGCTCATTTCCTTTAGTGAATTGTTAAAATTGAATAGTTTTCATTTGATATTATTTCTATCTTAACATGTGATTCTGGACCTGCCATTGTGTATCTGTTCCTCCTTCCTGTTCCTCTCAAACCCAGCCAATCAAAGCAGATGACCGCTTGTCCTGAGCCTGGTTTTGCTAAAAGTTTCATCCTTACGAGGGCGTTTTTCCTTTCCACTGCTGCCTTTGTTCTTGCTCAAGATGAGAGTTCTGTGATGGAGTTAAACTCAAAGCAGTCTGCTCCTCAGATAAATAATGTCATTTTTATATATGTGAATGTTTCTGTTCAGTGCCCTGAGACGACTTCTGTTGTGACTTGGCGCTAAATAAACTGAAGTGATTTGAATTGAATTGGAAAGAGTGTGACAAAATGTGTGTCACTTAAAAAGAATGATGTAAAATTACTTCATCAGCCTTCTGTCTGTATGAGGTGTACTCATGTTTCAGAATTTCAAACTGAGGTGATGACACTGTATACCATAGCAAATGCTCCACTTTGTGTTCTCTGCTCTGTCCACTGGATGGAAATATGCATGGTATCATAACCGAACAGAAATTTCATTAAATATATAACAATCTATGTGTCATTATACCCATGAGTTGTGTAACAAAATCTTGGGAATTCCAATGTCCCGTGAGTTGTTGGCCAGTATTGTGAAAGCTTAAAATAAACACACAAAGAAGCTGTTCATAATAATTTCACGTGATAGTATTTCTAAAAGAAAAAAAAAAGACAACTCGTCTCAAGATCTTTGTATGTGTGCCAACAGAAAATGCTAACAACGGCTAGCTAAATTTAAGTTTCGCAGAAGAGATGAAAATACAATAAACCCCACCCTGCAGTTCCTCAAAGCCAGTTCCTTATTTGTAGGTCTAAATAGATATTTATTTTACCAATAAACTTTCTACACACCTTTTATTGGGCAGACAGTTAAACCCAGAGGCTGAGATAAATTACTGGTAGATGCAAACATGCTGATGTCACACACGAGGATTTTATTGTCACCACACAGCGGTCAAACATTTCAATTGATGAACAGGGTTTTTAGTTCCTTTCTTTTCTGGAGTGCAGAAATATGTCAGTTTACTATTTTTGTGCTTGTTTGTTTTAACTAGGGGTGGCTCAGTGGATAGAGTGACTCTCAGCAAGAAGGTCACAGGATCAAATCCCGGTCCGGGAGGGCTTTGTGGGTGGAGTTTGCATGTTCTCTCCGTGCATGCATCGGTTTTCTCCGGGTACTCCAGTTTCCTCCCACAGACCAAACACATGTATGATAGGCTGATTGGTAACTCTAAATTGTTTCTAGGTGTGAGTGAGAGAGAGTCTCTGTGTCACTGTGATGAACTGGAGACAAGTTCAAATTGTGTTTATTTGTCATATGCAAGGTTAACACTGGGTTGACAGTACAATGAAATGCTTAGGATGAGAAGAATCGATTTGAGACGCTAAAAATTCAAAAAACAAACCAACCCGAAAATACAAATAGCATGCAATAAGGGTACACAAAAAAAGTAACAAAAAATTAAAAAAGTAATTAAAACTACTGTTTTCCCATTATCTGTACTTTATTTTTTATTTTATTTTTTTTATGAATTTTTGGTACATTTTAGTGGTGCATTCACTCTGCATCAATGATGTAATCAGTGAGTGGACTGAGTGCATCTGCAATAAGAAGAACATAAAAAAACTTTGGGATTAGAAAGCTTATAGCATGGATAACGCCTGTCGCAATAAATAATAAATTAATCAATGATAAATGAAAATGATTGACCTCATTTTCATTTATCGGCTTTGTCTTCGTGTTTCTCTTTCTTCTGAAGACACAAAAAACTCAACTCCGGTGCTCTTCACTGACTCCTCCCATTTTATTTTCTCTTTAAAATCAAATTTAACGATCCATAATTGCAGTTTTGGATCGTTAAAAGCAGCTAAGCTGAGAATCTAAGCTAAGCTAACTGACCTGACCTCGGGGAAAAAAATCTCCATCTTGTCGAAGCTCCAAAATTCATGGTTGAAGCCTGTGCCTTTATGTAAAAAGTTATTTTTTTTTCCTGCAAAAAGAAGCTGAGAACTTGTTTACTGATTTTTAATTAAAAGCTTTGTGTGAAAAATGCTATGCTAAAGAGATCAAACCACACAGAGCATCCGCCATTTGGAGAACCAAAGATAGACAGACAGCCCATGTCATGTCAAGGGGCCTCCTTCCCATTTTTCTTAAAGTGACACACTGCTCGCTCCCTCACTATCCATCCTTCTGTTCAAAAAGTCTTATACTTCCATCCGGTGTTTGAAAAAAGGTACTACATGCAAAGCAAATTAACAATCATTTCTTCTTAAATATGACAATAATGACTAATTATTGTCACATTTCAAACAATATTATCGTTTATCGCAATAATTTCTGAGATAATTAATCATCCAGCAAAATTTGTTATTGTAACAGGCCTAGTCCTACACAATTTGAGTTAACAAAAATGGTTTTAGAAAAAAACTTCAGGGCAGCAACAAAGACAAATGCCTGGCGCCCAACAAAAACTGTTCAGGATCAGTTTTCTAAGGGGAAAATTTATATTTCTTTCCATGCAACTTGCTAGGTATTTATGGTAAATGGTAAATGGAGCTTATTTAATAGCGCTTTCCAGCCCACTATGAGGGGCCCCAAAGCGCTTTACAATACCAACCATCCACCCATTCATACACACATTCATACACCGGTAGTGGCAGACTGCCATGCAAAGCGCCATCCAGTCCTACCGGGAGCAACTTGGGGTTAAGTGTCTTGCCCAGGGACACAACGACACATGGTGTGGGGAACCGGGATTCGAACCTCCAACCTTCTGATCGGGGGACGACTGCCATTACCACTACGCCACGGCCGCCCTTTAGATATTTAGGTATATAGGGGACGAGATGGTGCAGAGGCAGGGCAGCCGGCTCAGGACCGGAAGGTCTCGGGTTCGATCCCCGGTCACTGCATACCTCGTTGTGTCCCTGAGCAAGACACTTTACCCCGAGTTGCTCCTGGTAGGACAGGCAGTGCCTTGCAAGGCAGGCTACCGCTACCGGTGTATGAATGTGTGTATGAATGGGTGGATGGCTGGTACTGTGAAGCGCTTTGGGGCCCCTCATAGGGGGCTGGAAAGCACTATATAAGTAAGTCATTTACCATTTATCATTTAGATCAGGGCAGCATTTGGAGACAGCTGCCCAACACATATTGAACTCCTGAAACTTAACCTTAGAAATAGATTCAAATTGGGTGGTATAAAAATAAAACTTTAATGTATTACAAGTGAGTTTAAATATAGCAAACCCTCGAGTTACGTCAGGGTTCTGGACCTAAGGTTGTGACTTAGGTCGATGTTGTCGTACCTCGCGGACCAAAAACACCTACCTGTTGTAGGTCCGTGTTTCTGACATTGGTCGCGGCTATACCACTAACGGAGCGCCGCACACATATTTAACGGCATGAGACTGAACAAGCGGACACATACTAGGCCATAAACATGCACAGAACTTTACATGTACAGTAAATGAATACAATAAATAAAAAATATACAGTACTGTACACTGTAATTTCTTACTTTGAGCTGGTCAAAGCCTGCCTTCGTCTTTTAGCATTAGCTCTTGCACCCGTCCGAGCTCCCCCAGCTTCCTTACGCTCCACACGCACACACGTGGTCAAAACTGTTTAAAAGAAGGACTGTTAGCTTCTTAACTTCATACATTTGGAGCCAGAAAAAAAAAACTTACTGAAAGCCGTTTCTCCGCGATGTTCCTCCATCCAAAACAAGCTGCTCGGCGTTAGCTGCGGTTAGGCCCCGCCATTAGCAGCACTGGTTAGCATGTCAGTTCATTCAAAAAGGCTGTCGGCTTTGTATCTCCGCGTTAGCTCGGTGTCCCCCGACATCTTAGGCTGCCAGGCGGACATTTGCGGCGAGCTCCCGGCCGCAGATGGCCCCTCCGCGGCATGTCGGCTCGGTGTCTTCGCCTGTGTTAGCTGCTCTGTTAGCTGCTGTCGTTAGCATGTCGGGCGGCGTTGTGGGAGCGATCGCGGGGCGATCCGCGGCTGCTCCTCCGGGCCTGAGACGTCCACAGAGTTGACCGAGTGTTTCCAGCTAATTTATCCGTATGAGGCAACCCTGATCGGACACACGGTCCTCTAGAGCCAGCTGACAGGAGCCTCTATGGTGGAGCTCCATTGACCGCACTTGGGAATTGTAAAATGGCGACCGGAAACGACCGGAAGTTGCGTAAATACGATAAAATTGTAATAAAAACATAATATTAATAATTATACTTTATTTATAAAGCCATTTAAAACAACCACAGCTGCAACAAAGTGCTGTACACATGAAATTAATAACATTTAAACACAAAAAAACATATATATATTTTTTTTTCTTCAGATTTTTATTAAATATGATACAATCGTAAGTCTGAATTGCCGTAGGTTGCGGGTGACGTAGGTCGAGGGTTTGCTGTACCTATCATGGGATCACCTGTTACATCAAGACTCAAAACTCAACACTTAAAAGATGACAGCTGTTGCTTAAAAATAACACTATCTTCACATTCATAAGGTCATTATTTCAGTTACAGGTAGTCCCCGACTTACGAGCGAGTTCCGTTACTACGAGGTGCTCGTAACACAAAATCTCGTATGTCGGAACACGAAACACGTGTCGCTCGTAAGTCCGGAATTTTGGTCGTAAGTCGGAAAATGTATGCTAGCGCTACTATGAACACTCGTTCTTCAACACAAACGTACATACTAGTTCATAAACATGCTCAGAAACTTGTTTACAAACTGTTAGCTAACACACTTTCATCTAAAAACACATACCAGTGCTGTATTTTCTGTATGTTCTGTACAACTTTACTGTTTGTTAGTCAGCTCGTAATGGTGCATTCACACCTAACAGCGTTTCAACGGCAGGAGCGTCCAGCTTACATGCAAAGTCAATGGGGGACGCGCTTCCAGCCGCGTCTTGGTGTCGGGCGTCACGTGCGTGTTGAGCGTGATGGAAAGCGTTTTTCCGTGCACGTGAACCCGCGTCAGCCTCCAAAGCACACGTTGATCTAGCTGAAGATTTTGCGGTTCAAACGTTCAAACGCCGTTCAACTCTCCCTGATTGGTTGATCAGGGAGAGTCGGGGGGAGAAGAGAGGGGGTCAGGGGGAGAGGGGGAGAGTCCCTATGTGACGCGGAAACGATTGCGCAACTATGTGACGTATTGTTTGTGGGACACAGAAAAAACCCGCGGAGTCATGGACTATGGAAGAGAAACTCATTGTAGCTGTGTGTTCGCGACAAGTCCTTCACGACCAGTCAAGTCTGCTCCACAGAGACAGAAATAAAAAGCTCCTCGCCTGGCGGAGTGCAGTGAGGACTCGGTATACCGGTAAGCTCCTCCCACACACCCCGCAGCAGTTTCGCGTTCTGGCGTTCAGGTCTGGACACCAAGTGCGTCCACTTGCGTGCGTAACGAGCTTTTTGGAAGTTGAAACGCTGTTAGGTGTGAATGCACCATAAGTCCGGAACCTCGTATGTCGATGCGCTCGTAAGTCGGGGATTACCTGTATTTATAACCATGACTGAAAAACATTGAAAAGCAGAATAACTTATTTCATACACGAAAATAAAAACAATAACTTTAGCTTTTTTTCCTTGAATATAATTTATTTTGTTATTAAAACTAAAATGAAAGTGTGTTCTGTTTGGTTAAAGACATATATTTTAAAACACTTTAATATCTTTACACCATTGTAATTTATGATAGATAATTTTGTTTGGCATAACAATCTTGTAATACAATTTTGTTGACTTTGAACACAGTAGAATATAGATTTTCTTTTCTTTTTGTATCTTAATGCCAAACGTCTGTTGAGTGGAATCACATTTGGAGCCCAAGCAAACAGGACAGTGCATCAGTTTTTTCTTTAAAGTGTTTTTGTTGTGCTCTCTATAAGGATTCTGCATGTTTGTGTTCCCTTTATTATATTTGTTTTAAATAGCAAACAGTCCTAGGCCCACTCTGACCCGAAATTCAACCTTTGACCAAATGTATCCTGGAGAATCCATCATCTTCACCTGCGCCGTCAGTGTGTCCACCGGATGGGAATATGTGTGGTACCATCACGGAAGAGAACTCCAGTCGTCCAGCAGAAACACTTACAGTATATCTTCTATAGCTCATTCTAACAGTGGAGACTACTACTGTAGAGGCAAGAGAGGCCAAACCCCATTCTTCACACATCACAGTGATTCTACTTCACTTCAGGTTTCTGGTAAGCTCATATTTTTGTATCACCAGGAAGATCACAGCATGACCTGTGTGTATATTTTAGTAAAACTTGTGATATTTTATTATCTGATGATGCTTGTGGTATGTGTTTTTCCAATGCATTTTTCTACTAAAAGATGTCTTTGATGATGTGTTGTTTCAGACCCGCCAACACCAATTCTTAAGCTGCTGAGTTCCTGGTCAGACGTGTTTCAAAATGAGCTCTTGGAGTTTGGTTGTGACGGGAGCAGCCCTGAGTGGACCTTCACCTGGTACAAAGATGACAAAGAGCTGCAGAAAGACTCAAACATGGTACTAAATGAAAAGGGATCTGTGCTCAACATCACTTCTGTCAGTCGAGTCCATCAAGGACAGTTTGCCTGTAAAGCTCACCTTCCATCCAGAGGAGTCACCTCTGGATTCAGCAGCACAACTAGTGTGACAGTTTATGGTGAGTTTTTAATCCTGATGGAAAATGTTATTATCCCTTTACGTGAAACCTACGTTTTTGCAGTCTGTTTATTTTACATTTTAAATAAACTTTCTTTTGTAAATTTGTGCATTCAATCATGTTTATTAAATGAGTTCTTGTGCTTTCCTCCTCGATAGTCATATAGTAAACATCATTAAAGTATAGCAGGTCTATTGTATAGTACATCAAGTTAAATGTGTCAAAAAGCCATAATAAGTCTGATTTTTTATTTATTTTGAAGAGCAGTACTACATTTTTCTGAACGGTTTGTCTTCTTTCAGACAGCATACCCAAACCTTCACTGAGCAGGGCTCCTGGTTTTGCTCTAATGTATGTTAAAGAAACAGTGAACTTCACTTGCAGAGTTGATGTTTCCTCTGACTGGAGCTATCAATGGTATGAAGGTGAAAAGAAGCGTCCTTACACTGGCAGTACAATCAGTATCAACCTGGACGTTTCTCAAAAAGGGAAGTATTCCTGCAAAGCCAGCAGAGGTGAAAAGACATCGACAGGACATAGTAATGAAATAAACCTGGATGTTCAAGGTTGGTCAACAAAATTCCTGTCACTGATATTTTTACACGAAGTAGAAATATTCAATTCATCAATTAAGTTGTTTTCCTTTTCTTACTGCCATTCAAAGCTTTAGAGGATGTTTCAGCTTCAGAGCAAGAGAGCTTCCTTTTTTTCTGCATGTTCAGTTGAAACAGGATGTTGTGGTGTAGCATTAGTCTCAGAGGGATGCCTCTCTATAGGTGGAGTTCTTTTAGGAAAGGTGAGGTGGCTTGTACTTGACTAGAAGGGACCAAAAAAATGACATTATAAACGGTGATGTATGTAAATTGCAACAAGAAGTGTTAAGTCCTTAAATGGTTAGTTAAAGTTGACATGATTAAGGAAACGATGCAGTAAAACCAGAGCCATGCTTCGTTACTTATGTATATTAAATGATTGCTTTTTGTCTTTTGCAACACGAGAGCTGCCATTTATCATCTCAGGAAATTTTGCACAGGGGTGGAAGAAGCAACGAATAAATAGGATAAAGAACTGAAATTTAGAACAGTGGAAGTGATTGAGAAATTGTAAACTTATTTGATGAATTATTTTATTTTTTTTAACGCCGGTGGAGTCGTCCATAGAAAGCCGTCTTTCAAGGAGAAAATTAAATTAACAGGTGATCATGCACTCCATCAGTGTGCATCGGTCTGTGGAAAGTATTAGCAAGCTAGCAGGCAATATTTTTTTCCTCCTAAAAAAATACCTTCACCTTTTTTATGTTTAAACACTGAAAGTAACAAAACCTGCTAGTTTGCTACATGCGTTTTGTCACTTCTGTTTTTGTTACTTTACTACACCTGTTAGATTTGGGTACAATGAGAAGTAGTTCCAGTTACAACCCTACAGAGACGACATTATGTTTCAATGTGTTTTTTCCTCCCTGCAGAGATTCCTGTTCCGACACTGGACAAAGTAACCGAGTGGCTGGATGTGTTTCCCACTGAGGCTGTGAAGCTGAGATGTCAGATGCAAAGTGATGGCTGGACATTCACATGGTACAAAGATACAGAGGAGGTCAGGGCTGATGACATTGTCAAAACTGGAACCAGTGGAAGCACTCTTTCCATCAAATCTGCTTCAGCCTCACACCGTGGACACTACACATGTTCAGGAGAAATGAAGAGCAGATCCGTCAGCAGTATTCATAGCTCTGAAGTCACACTTCACGTCTATGGTGAGATATTTAGTCTTCTTTTTACCAAATAGACTTTTTTTAGTTCAGCTGATCTGTTCTTGAATTGACAAAGGAACTAGATGCAAAAACAGATGGTTTCAAAGAAAAGGTGTTGGACATGTTTCAAAATGTCAGATCCACTCAATTTGTCATTGTGCAGTGATGCAATACCATGTTCACATCTTTTAGGTGTTTGAAGTTAAAGAAAAATTATATAATTTGTGATATTTATTAGCCAATTTAGCATCAAAGAAAACATTCCAACATGAAACTCAACTACAACCAGCTTAAGAAATACAGATTTTTAAAAAATCTCCATATAAAATTGTTGAAAAAGTTTTATTTTCTATATATATCCATGTTGCTTCTGAAAGTCAGCCTTGTTAAAGCTGGCCGCTTCTTTAAAGAAAAGGCCAAAGTACTTTAGATTTCAGTGAATTATCTTCTTCTTAAACAGAACTACTCTGACTGTTATGTAACTTATTTTTAATTGTGTTCACTTCTCAGATGCTAAACCCACAGTCACGCTGACGCAGCATCCTGAGCACAGTTTGATGCACACTGAAGATTTGGTCTCCTTCTGCTGTCACATTAACGTCTCCTCTGGATGGGAATACCAGTGGTACAAAGATGGAAGACCACTTCAAGAGTCCAAAAACAATCTCAGTATTGCTTCTGTGAAAAGTGAAGACTCTGGATCATATCACTGTGAAGTTAAAAGAGGAAAAGATAGTGTATTCATATCAGACAAAAGTGAAACGGTGACACTAAAAGTTGATGGTGTGTTTATTTCTTTTCTTACTTCCTTCATTCCATCTTTTTTTTTTTTTTTACTTTAATGATGGTTAGCCCTGTTTTTGCTGCAGCGCGTCCACAGGCAAGTGTAATCCTGTTAACTGGATGGGCAGAGGTCTTCTCCACTGACAGCTTGGTGCTCGAGTGCGAAGTGAAGAACAGCCCGTACATGTGGAACTACACGTGGTAAAACCTCCAATACATCCTATGTCATCTTTTGGAAATCTGTGATTAAAAACGCCTTCAAAACAAAATCAAAAACAGGTTCAAGGAGGAAATAGGGCTCGATCATTCTCCCTCCAAGAAACATACTGTCACGCCCCAAGACGACCCCGAGCAGAGCCTCTACTCCTGCCAGGGGATCCGCAACGAGAGGCCATCGTATTCAGGAAAGAGTGAGTCCCTAAAGACCAAGAACCTTCGTGAGTATGAGATGTTTGAGTTATGAATATTTTACCCAGCATGTTGTATACTTCTGTATTTTCCATCACGGATTGTATTTTAACTTGTAGTTTTAAAGAGGAGGATTCTTCTGTCCATCTCTGGCTGCCTCTTCTTTGGCATCATTGCTGTCTTCCTGGGATGCATTGCCCTTAGAGTTTTCCGCAAACCAGGTTTGGCTTTAACTTGCAATTTTGAAGTTGTACATTAAATAAATTTGTTCATTTTTACTTGATGTCTTTGTCTTAATAAGGTCAGGTGGTTAGCTATCAGTCATGTATAGCTCTGGGCCTTTAAATTATTTGATTTGCGGGCAGTTGTGTTCAGTTGCAGCACACAGTCTACACCACAAACAGCCACCAGAGGAAGTAGCTGTTGGTGGAGTCCAGATGTGATCTGAGGATTGGACGTGACACCCAAGTTGAACATTAAACCTCACAGTGAGGTAGTATCTGTAATGTTTCTGCTCTTGTCTCACAGGTGACGATGTTGAGCAGGAAGAAGAACCCCCTCTGTTTCTTACCATGGCTCAGTTGAAGGACCGTACCAGTAAGTGAACTCCACCTCTGGTGTCTAAAAAAGCGAAGTCTGGTCCTCTGGACATTCAACAACAACAAAAAAAGCAAAAAAATTGTAGAAACGTTTCGTCTTTCGTCCGAAAGACTTCCTCAGTCTGAGATGCTGTATTCAGCTCAGTCTTATAAACAGCACCCTCTCACACCCCTGGTGGTTTCAATGGGTTTGAAGGCTCTTTATTTCTGAAGGTAGAGACTCACCAATGATTCACCGCCAGTTATTTTTGGTCTTTCTTTGTGAAACTACCTTCTGACATATTAACTTGCTGGTCTGACCTAAATACCACTGCTTTAAATATATATTTTTTTGTTCTTCTTGTTGCAGATGCAATCAGTCCACTCACTGATTACATCACTGATGCAGATCTGAATGCACCACCAAAAGGTACCAAAAATAAATAAAAGTAAAATACAGATGATGAGGAAACTTAGATCTTCGATTTAAGGTGTCTGCCATGAGAATCCATCCATCCGTTTTCTTTAACCCGCTTCTTCCTTTTCGGGTTGCGGGAGTGCACTGGTGCCCATATCCAGCAGTCACTGTGTGAAAGACAGAGGGCACTCTAGACAGGTCTCCAGTCCATCACAGGGACACATAGAGACAAACGAGACAAAACAACCATTCACTCTTTCACTCACAACTAGAGAAAAGTTAGAGTTACCAATCAGCCTAACATGCATGTTTTTGGTCTGTGGGAAGAAACCGGAGTACCCGGAGAAAACCCAGAAAGGTTCCCAGCCAGGATTCAATTTGGTGATTTTCTTGCTGAGAGGCAGCAGCTCTACCAACTGAGCCACATAGCTGCTCACCGTGGGCATCCGATCTTAAAACACACAAAAATGGCTATAATTCAGTCAATTTTAATAGTTTAAGATGGCATGAGATTGTGCATACCATACCATTATTTCCAAGGTTTGGCCCAAATGTCGTTTCTTAACATAGAGTGCATCCGGAAAGTATTCACAGCAATTCACTTTTTCCACATTTTATGTTACAGCCTTACTGTATTTCAAATTGTAATATCTTTCTTCAAAATTCTACACACACAATACCCCATTATGACAATGTGAAGAAAAAATATCAGATTTTTGCAAATTAATTAAAATATAATACTGAGAAATCATAGGTATTCACAGACTTTGCTTAATACTTTGTTGATCCACCTTTGGCAGCAATTACAGCCTCAAGTCTCTTTGAATTCAAGCTGAGTACATGTCTTTAGATGGTTTGTTCCATTCTTCTTTGCAGTACTTCTTAAAGCTCCATCAGGTTGGATGTGCGGTCATTTTCAGATATATCCAGAGATATTCAATCAGATTCAAGTCTGGACTCTGGCTTGGTCACTCCAGGACATTCACAGAGTGGTCCTGAAGCCCCTCCTTTGAGATCTTGGCCATGTGCTTTGGGTCGTTGTCCTGATGAAAAATGAACCATCACCCCAGTCTAATGTCAAGAGCACTCAGGAGCACGTTTACATCCAGGATGCCTCTGCTCATTGCTGCATTCATCTTTCCCTCTATCTGTTCCTGCTGTTGAAAAACATGCCCATAGCATGATGCTGCCACCACCATGCTTCACTGTAGGGATGGTATTGGCCTGGTGATGAACGGTGCCTGGTTTCCTTCAACCATGACACCTGGCATTCACACCAAAGAGTTCAATATTTGTCTCATCAGACCAGATAATTTTGTTTCTCTGATGCCTTTTGGCAAACTCCAGATGGACTGCCATGTGACTTTTATTAAGGAGTGACTTTCATCTGACCACTCTACCATACAGTCCTGATTGGTGGATTGCTGCAGAGATGGTTGCCTTTCTGGAAGGTTCTTCTTTCTCCACAGAGGAACACTGCAGCTTTGACAGAGTAGCCATTGGGTTCTTGGTCACCTCCCTGACTATGGTCCTTCTCCCCAGATTGCTCAGTTTAGACGACCGACCAACTCTAGAGTCCTGGTGCTTCCAAACTTATTCCATTTTTGAATGATGGAGGTTGCTGTGCTCATTAGGACCTTTAAAGCAGAAGAAAATTGTCTGTATCCTTCCCCAGATTTGTGATCTTAACACAATCCAGTCTCGGAGGTCTACAGACAATTCCTTTCATGCTTTGTGTTTATGCTGACATGCAGTCAACTGTGGGACCTTCTAAAGACAGGTGTGTACCTTTCCAACTCAAGTCCAATCATCTAAGTTTACCACAGGTGGACCCCATTTAAGTTGTAGAAACATCTCAAAGATGATCAGTGAAACAGGATCTGAGCTCCATTTGAGCTTCAAAGGCTGTGAACACTAACGTAGACGTGATTTCTTAAGTTTTCTAGTTCTAATACATTTGCAAAAATCTAAAAAAAATCAATTTTCACATGGTCATAATGGGGTTTTGTGTGTAGAATTTTGAGGAAATTGATTACGGTAATTTAATACATTCTGAAATAAAGCTGTAACATAAAATGTGGAAAAAGTGAAGCTCTGTGAATACTTTCCAGATGTCCTGTAAGTTAATCATTGTTTATTTTAGTCTAAAACTATGGCATGACACATATTTGGAGATAGGGTTCCTTAAGATTCCAAGCTAGAAGTTAAACTTATCTTTATTCAATCTTTTGCAAATTCCTTTCTGAATTAACTGTTTATTATGCAGTAAAATATAAATATAAAACTAAAAACAGAAATCTATGAAAGAAATCAGATAGTTTCAGGCAATAGGCTAGAGTTAGCTTTTTATATTTACCAAATCTAATGTTATAAATGTGATTTTGTATCTTACCTGATGTGCAGAGGGTGAGGAGGACGACACAGTTTGCAGTGAAACAACACCGTTACCAATCTTCTCACAGGAGGACCAAGGTGATGCGTTTAAATTACTAACACACATCTGTGATGAACAGAGCTGCTGCAGTTCACTGAACATTTCTGACGAATCTTTGTTTCAGCTGCGACCACCAACGGCCATGAAACTACAGAAAACGGTGACGCAATGGTTTCCTTTAAACCCTGAGTTTCTGATGGTATTGCTTTCCTTGCTACCAACTTGTAAAGCCTTCATCATAACTGCAAACAGATAATAATTTAGAGAGGAAACTCTCAGAACATAATTCACTGACAGTTCTGGATGCCAGTAACAAGCTGAGTGGACAGGTGAAAACCTTTAAGATGTTGGTGGAGCGAGAAAAAGTTCAAGAAAATTCCAAAAATCGGGGACATTTTTCATGTATTTCCTTTTAAAGTAAATAATGTATTTTTCTGACAGGATAAACTTGTGTATAGATGTGTTTATGTAACCTGATGAACAAAACAATAGTAGTTAATTTTTTTCACATCGTTGTTTAAACAGGACTGATAAAGACAAATTACTGTATTTATGTGACATCTCCTTCATTTGGTTTCAGTTATTTAACAGACACCAGATGGCAGTACTGTAACTTCTTCAAAGCTTCTTTTTTGTGGTAAACTGTAAAAGTAAATAATGTAAAATTAGCTCTTTAGAAGCCACTACTGTAGTTGGATACAGTTTGATATATTTATCTACAAATCTTGTGCTTTGATATGTGAATTTAACAAAAATAAAAAATATAAAATTTTGCCACAAGAGCTCCTTGTCTTCATCTCTCAGCAAAAAGACGTGTTCAACAGCAGGCCCGTCTGTGGCTCATTCAGAAGAAACCTGAGACAAGACAAAAAAAACACATGAAAAACAATCTTTATCCAAACTAGCAAATATGAAACCTGTCGGTTTCATATTCAGCGTTCAGTAACTTACAGCTAGTTGAGAATATCACCCAGTTTCTCCAGATAATACTCGTAGTTCTCCTTGCAATCTTCCCACGGTGTGAATTCCTCGTCCTCCTTGTCCACGTACATTTCCCAGACAAGCTGGAAATCAGCTGGCTTCATCATTCGCAGTTTGCAGCCAGCCTTCACCAGCGCCTTGAGGCCTTCCCTGATCTCTGGCTGCTCCCACTCGAAGAGGCGGGAGCAGAATATGGTGAGATGAAGCTTTTTGCGCTGCTGGAGGATGGTGGCCAGCTTGGCTGCACAGTCTGCACAGGGACTGGTTGATACAAACCATGTGACTTCATGCTCTTTGGAGGAGTTTGGGAGCACCTGCAAAAGAAACAGCAGTCGAGATCAAGTTGTGGTTAGTTTGAGCCTAAAAGACATTTACCGTATTTTTCGCTGTATAAGTTGTGGCATTTTTGCATAAATTAGAATTCCTGTGACTTATACAGCGAAGCAACATATTTATGTTTTATGCCAAATTTTGGCTGAGATCTGATGATTTCATTCATTTTGACATGGAAAATATTGAACACTACCATTTTCAGCCACTAGAGGGCTGTCGATTTACAGTATATGGCAAGCCAAGTGTTTCATTAATATGTAAAAGTGGCTCCCGCCCTTGTCCTGTTCAGCAGTGTGACACTCAGAATTATTGTCTGAGTGTTGAGGTGATGCCCAACAGATTTACTTTCACAAGCTGAGCATTATGGCTGGCCTTAATGTTCAACTTGATATACAGTACAAATAAAACTTGATTAGAATTTGATTTGGGTTTGTTTAAGATGTAATGGACACAGGGAAGAAAATACAAAGAAGAAAACAAAGGTAGAAAGTGAGAGAAGGGTTAAAAGGGAAAGAAGGAGATGGGAGTAGAGGAGAGAGAGAGAGGTATAAAGAGAACACAAATTAACATCATTGAATTCTGCCTAGACCTGCAGAAAGAAAAAAGACAAAATCGAGAAACCACAACAACAAACAACATATACAGTATAATGATACAAAGTACTGTACTTATAACATCATTAGAAAGTCTTTTATATGGTACATGGTAACACAAGATGTATTTAGTGGCCACCACAACCCAACTGAGTGTGTATCTGATAAACACCTGAATCTAAACACCTGTGTAAGCATGCTTGTCACTATAAGATTTTGCCATAAGAATGTTCAATAGTGGATGTGGGGACCCACAGACCCGCCCCCACAGGACATGATGGTAACACAGGCGGGACCGGAGCCACAGACACACAGCGGCCCCCAAGCCCGGAGCCCTGGGAGTCCCCCAATAGGGATAACCGCACCTCCCAGGGAAGCCCCGGGCGACCCCCAGCAACCACAATGCAGAGACCCCAAGAGGCTGCAGCGACGAGCCCACAGGTCCTCCAGAGTAGATCCAGCCATGGACACTGAGCCCCAAGTCCCGATGTCATACCACCCCCCAACAGAGGCCCGACAGAGCCAGGGCACCCAGGCCCCGGCAGGCAGCCACGAGGGCGGGCCTGCACACACCCAATAACCCAGCCCAGATGCCGAGAGCCATCAAAGCACCGGCGGCAGGGGGGCCCGCCACCGGAGGGGGACGCGATAGGGGGAAGTAGACCCACCTTAAATGGGGGACCCAAACTGATCGGAGCGGACCACCCAAAACCCAACCTGACCTGAGACATAAACAGGCAGACAGCCCAAAAGAG
>JBBPBX010014750.1:0-13645 GCA_038048925.1 Garcialebias charrua | reverse complement strand
CAGACAGCGACTGCAAGCCAGCCCCAGGCCAAGAGCCCGAGCAGCAGGGAGCAGCAGCTGGGAGGAAGCCGGCACAGCACACCAAGAACCAGGCACCCCAAGAGTCCCACACCACAGGCCCAGATGCCACCTACGAAAAGGAGGAACCCAGACCCAGACCCAGTGGTCATTCCGTATGTTGCAGGAGTTTCAGAGAAAATGAGACATTTATTTTCTAAACACAACGTCCCAGTGCTTTTAAACCCCAAAATACATTACGGCAAAGACTGGTTCATCCCAAAGATCCAGTCCTCCCGGCACAAACAGAGTAATATTGTGTATGCTGTTCAGTGTCAGGAGGGCTGTGATCAGTCTTACATCGGGGAAACTAAACAGCCACTGGCCAAAAGGATGGCCCAGCACAGAAGATCAACATCATCAGGTCAGGACTCTGTGGTCTACACTCATCTCCAGGCCAGCGGTCACTCTTTCAGGGATGAAGATGTTCACATCCTTGATAGAGAGGAACGATGGTTTGAGAGAGGAGTAAAGGAGGCCATCTTTGTGAAAAGAAACCGTCCATCATTAAACAGAGGTGGAGGCCTCCGGGTTCAACTGTCCCCCTCTTACAATGCTGTTATTGCTAGTATCACTCAGCCCTCTGTGAATAGCAAACAACCATCAGGGTGTTAACGATCCATCGTTAGGCTGATGGTCCTCCTTGATCATGTGAGCAGCTGGTTTTGGCTGTCATCAGCAAACTGGTTGATCCACTGTGAGAGGGTGCTATTTATAAGACTGAGCTGAATACAGCAGCTCAGACTGAGGAAGTCTTTCGGAGGAAAGACGAAACGTTTCTACAGTTTTGTTTTGTTTTGTTTTGTTTTTTGAATGTCCAGAGGACCAGACTTAGCTTTTTTTAGATTTTCCTGGATTACTGTGCATGCATCAGGGTGTTTTTACAAACACTTTAAAAATCTTAATGCAAGCAAGTATGATGAAAGAAATTAACTGATAGTGTTAAATTAGAACCTGTACACTAGAATTTGCAAAAGGGGGAGTTCACAGAAATAAAACCGAGGTTTTCATTAATACAGTAGTCTGTCTGTTAAGCGTGGCGGTTGGGGGATTGTATGGCTCTGGTTTCACAAGATCATGTTGCACAGTTTCCAAAATTGGAAAAGAGGTCAGAGCATTTAGCTACAGTATCAGGTTTCCTTCATGTAAAACCAGCTGCCAGTCTGTTTGCTCACTGCCTTTTTAAAATTACATGTCTAAACTGAGTTCAATTTTAAAGCTGGTTCAGATGACTTGGAACTGTTGGGGAATCTTAAATTAGAACTTTTCCTCAATTTGCTATCTTAGTCCTCTGTCGTTATTGCTGCAGTTCATTAATTAGAGATTTTTGCATGCCTGGCTTTTTTTGTTTTTATTTGCTTGGATCTGTCTTGTCATTTCAAGCCTTCAACCAGCTAAGCTAAAGACGCTGTCTGTATTTTTAAGTGAACAAGAGCAAAACTTTATAAATACTGTATATTTATTCTAAACTGGACCTAACTTGACTGTATTGATCAGATTAGGGATGTGGGTGTGACTAACACAATTAAAGTAAAAAGGGTTAAATGAACGTTTGCTTCCTCTGTTAAGTGCCTGGAGAGGACTTCTGTTAGGAATTAATGCAAAACAATTGCAATAGATTGAAGTTGGCGGCACATGAATATTTTAATGCCAGAATGAAGAATGAATTAAATTGAATAAATGCAAAACCTGGAGGCATCTGCATGAAAACAAACTTAAGATTAGAAGGGGCTCTTTTATCAACAGCAACAAAGATTTCATTATCCTGAACAAACTTCAAAATATGTGGCTGGACTTCAAATAAATCAAAGCAGAGCAGTCTCAGAACCACAAAGAACAAAAAAACGAAAGCAAAGTAAAAGTAAGAACTCAAAAATCTTAGTTAATACAAAAAAAGTATCCTTTGTCCATGAGGGTTTTAGTAAAAATAACATCCATCCATCTTCTTCCGCTTATCCGGGGTCGGGTCGCGGGGGTAGCAGCCTAAGTAGGGAGGCCCAGACTTCCCTCTCCCCAGCCACTTGGAGCAGCTCCTCCGGGGGAATCCCAAGGCGTTCCCAGGCCAGCCGAGAAACATAGTCCCTCCAGCGTCCTGGGTCTTCCTCTGGGTCTCCTCCCGGTGGGACATGCCCGGAACACCTCACCAGGGAGGCGTCCAGGAGGCATCCTAACCAGATGCCCGAGCCACCTCAACTGGCTCCTCTCGATGTGGAGAAGCAGCGGCTCTACTCCGAGTCCCTCCCGGATGACTGAGCTTCTCACCCTATCTCTAAGGGAGAGTCCAGACACCCTGCGGAGAAAACTCATTTCAGCCGCTTGTATCCGAGATCTTGTTCTTTCGGTCATAACCCAAAGCTCATGACCATAGATGAGGGTGGGAACGTAGATCGATCGGTAAATTGAGAGCTTTGCCTTTTGACTCAGCTCTCTCTTCACCACGACAGACCGGTACAGCGCCCGCTTCACTGCGGACGCTGCACCTATCCGCCTATCGATCTCACGCTCCAGTTTTCCCTCATTCGTGAACAAGATCCCGAGATACTTAAACTCCTCCACTTGGGGCAGGACCTCCTCCCCGACCCGGAGAGGGCATGCTACCCTTTTCCGGCTCAAGACCATGGCCTCGGATTTGGAGGAACTGATCCTCATCCCGGCCGCATCACACTCGGCTGCAAACCGCTCCAGTGAAAGTTGTAAATCACGAACTGATGAAGCCAGTAGGACCACATCATCTGCAAAAAACAGAGAAGCGATTCTAAGGTCACCAAAACGGATCCTCTCAACACCTTGGCTGCGCCTAGAAATTCTGTCCATAAAAGTTATGAACAGAATCGGTGACAAAGGGCAACCTTGGCGGAGTCCAACTCTCACTGGAAACGAGCCTGACTTACTGCCGGCAATGCGGACCAAGCTCTGACACCGGTCGTACAGGGACCTAACAGCCCATATCAAGGGCCTGGTACCCCATACTCCCGGAGTACCCCCCACAGAACCCCCCGAGGGACGCGGTCGAATGCCTTCTCCAAGTCCACAAAGCACATGTAAACTGGTTGGGCAAACTCCCACGCACCCTCCAGGACCCTGCTGAGGGTGTAGAGCTGGTCCAGTGTTCCACGACCAGGACGAAAACCACACTGCTCCTCCTGAATCCGAGGTTCGACTATCCGACGGACCCTCCTCTCCAGAACCCCTGAATAGACCTTACCAGGGAGGCTTAAGAGTGTGATCCCCCTATAGTTGGAACACACCCTACGGTCCCCCTTTTTGAATAGGGGAACCACCACCCCAGTCTGCCAATCCAAGGGAACTGCCCCCGATGTCCACGCGATATTGCAGAGTCGCGTAAGCCAACACAACCCCACAACATCCAGAGCCCTAAGGAACTCCGGGCGAATCTCATCCACCCCCGGAGCCTTGCCACCGCGGAGCTTTTTAACCACCTCGGCGACCTCAGCACCAGAGATCGGAGAACCCGACCCAAAGTCCCCAGGCTCCGCTTCCTCAGTGGAAGACGTGCCAGTAGGATTGAGGAGGTCTTCGAAGTATTCCGCCCACCGACTCACAACATCCCGAGTTGAGGTCAGCAGCACGCCACCCCCACCATAAATGGTGTTGGTCGCGTACCTCTTTCCCCCCCTGAGACGCCGGATGGTGGACCAGAATCGCCTCGAAGCCGTAAGGAAGTCATTCTCCATGGCCTCTCCGAACTCCTCCCACGCCCGAGTTTTTGCCTCAGCAACCACCCTTTTAGTAAAAATAACAATGCAATATAAAAAAAAAAAGTGTTAGGCCCTTCACCTTATTGTGTAAATGCTGATTCAGCAATCACACTATGGTTTTACCATGCAATTACAGGTAGTCCTCGACTTACGGCGGTCTCGACTTACGGTGTTCCGACTTTAGTAACGCATCATATTAATAAAAATATGAAATTTAAAAGGATCAGTTCCTCCAAATCCAAGTCCATGGTCTTGAGCCGGAAAAGGGTAGCATGCCCTCTCCGGGTCGGGGAGGAGGTCCTGCCCCAAGTGGAGGAGTTTAAGTATCTCGGGTCTTGTTCACGAATGAGGGAAAACTGGAGCGTGAGATCGATAGGCGGATAGGTGCAGCATCCGCAGTGAAGCGGGCGCTGTACCGGTCTGTCGTGGTGAAGAGAGAGCTGAGTCAAAAGGCAAAGCTCTCAATTTACCGATCGATCTACGTTCCCACCCTCATCTATGGTCATGAGCTTTGGGTTATGACCGAAAGAACAAGATCTCGGATACAAGCGGCTGAAATGAGTTTTCTCCGCAGGGTGTCTGGACTCTCCCTTAGAGATAGGGTGAGAAGCTCAGTCATCCGGGAGGGACTCGGAGTAGAGCCGCTGCTTCTCCACATCGAGAGGAGCCAGTTGAGGTGGCTCGGGCATCTCAAAGTCAAAGTCAAAGTCAACTTTATTGTCAGAACTGCAATATGTACAGGACATACACAGGATTGAAATTGCATTTCTCTCTCAGTCCCTCGGTGCAACAGTAACCATTTAAACACTAAACAATTAATAAACAAGCATAAAATGAAATAATAAAAGTTTAGTACTGTCCTGAGTTTTTTGCATAGTAGTTTTTCATAGTAGTAAAAAAGTATAAAAAGTTTCACAAACACCAAAACACCAACATTTAATAAACATAATCATAAAATGAAATACAGTAGAGTGTAATACTGTCCTGAGTATTTCATAGTAGTTTTCCATAGTAGTATAAGTATAAAAAGTTTCACCAACACCAAAAATGAAATAGAGTGATAGATAGATAGATAGATATAGATTTATTTGTCCCCGTGGGGAAATTAATTTGCAACATTTGTCAGCAGGCTGACAAATGTGATTTTAACATAAAGGACATACTTATACATACATACATATATGGCCGAGTGTAATACTGTCCCGAAGTATAAAGTATAAAAAGTATATCTACAAAATAAATGAAGGTTCTGGCATTTGACATTTGTAAAGAGTGACAAAGCAGCATATGGGGTTAATGTACACAGTATATGTATGAGGTAGTTGATATTGGTATAGAAACAAAGTGGCATTATGCAATAAGGCTAGTAAAAAGAATATATACTGTATATCAGCAGTAGTGTAGATATAAAAAGTCTAGATGTAAACAGTAGTAATAAATGTAAACAGTAGTAATAAATGTAAACAGTAGTAATAAATGTCAACAGTCAGTAGTAAAATGTAAACAGTAGTAATAAATGTCAACAGTAAATGTAAACAGTAGTATGACTATAGGCAGTAATGTAATACAAACATTAGTGCAAATATGAGAAGTAGTGCAAACTGAATGAGCACATGACCGTGAGTTGAGTGAATAACCCGTATTGATGACACAGAGTCCAGTGTTAAAAACTTTGTGTTGTGTGGTAATGTGTGAAAGTTTTTTGTGATTAAGGCAGTACAAGTGGGAGGGAGGGCAGAGCTGGCAGAGTGTTAAGCATTCTGACTGCCTGATGAACAGAGCTGTCTCTAATGCCACGTCCTGACCAAACGCGTTTTCAACTGCAGGAGCGTCCAGTTTACATGCAAAGTCAATGGGGGACGCGCCTCCAGGCGCATCTTTGCGTCGGGCGTCACGTCACGTGCGTGTTGAGCGTGCTGGAAGTTGCATTTGAGCGTTTTCTGTGCACGTGAGCCCGCGGCAGCCTCCACAGCTCGCCTTGAAAAATGCTGTACTTTTCGCCGTTCTACTTGGTTCAACGCGTCTGTCGGAGTGATGTGACGCGATTACGAGGGGACGAATGTTGCGCAACTGTGTGACGTATTGTTTGTGCGACACAGAAAAAACCCGCGAAGTCGTGTATAATGGAAGAGAAACTGATCGTAGCTGTGTGTTCGCGACAAGTCCTTCACGACCAGTCAAGTCTGCTCTACAGAGACAGAAATAAAAAGCTCCTCGCCTGGCGGAGTGCAGTGAGGAACTCGGTATACCGGTAAGCTCCTCCCACACCCCCCGCCGCCACACCGCCGCAGCTTCTCGTTCTGGTCAGGACACCACTGGGTCCAGTGCGTCCACTTGCGTGCGTGACGAGCCTTTTTGCCGTTGAAAAGCTGTTTGGTCAGGACGTGGCATNGCAGCTTCTCGTTCTGGTCAGGACACCACTGGGTCCAGTGCATCCACTTGCGTGCGTGACAAGCCTTTTTGCCGTTGAAAAGCTGTTTGGTCAGGACGTGGCATCAGTCTGCTGGTTCGAGCCTGGAGACTCCTCAGTCTCCTCCCCGATGGCAACAGGCTGAAGCAGCTGTGTAGTGGGTGTGTGGGATCACCTGCCATGCAGAGGGCTTTCCGAGTGAGGCGGTTGCTGTGTAAGTCCTGTAGTGAGGGCAAGGAGGTGCCGACAATCTTCTCAGCTGCTCTCACTATACGCTGGAGGCTCTTTCGGCAGGATGCAGTACATGCACCATACCACACCGTGATGCAGCTGGTCAGGACACTTTCTATGGCACCCCTGTAGAAGGTGCACATGATGGGGGTTGGAGCTCCAGCTCTATTCAGCTTGCGGAGAAAGTAGAGGCGCTGGTGAGCCTTCTCGGCCAGTGATGCAGTGTTTCTGCTCTAGGACAGGTCCTCTGAGACGTGCACTCCCACTGGTTAGGATGCCTCCTGGACGCCTCCCTGGTGAGGTGTTCCGGGCATGTCCCACCGGGAGGAGACCCAGAGGAAGACCCAGGACACGCTGGAGGGACTATGTTTCTCGGCTGGCCTGGGAACGCCTTGGGATTCCCCCAGAGGAGCTGCTCCAAGTGGCTGGGGAGAGGGAAGTCTGGGCCTCCTTACTTAGGCTGCTACCCCCGCGACCCGACCCCGGATAAGCGGAAGAAAATGGATGGATGGATGGATGAAATAAAATAAAAAAATGTTTTATGTGTTTACCGGTAAATGTTCTTGATTTCATGTGGGCAGCACTTTGTTGCAGCTGTGGTTGTTTTAAATGGCTTTATATATAAAGTATTATTATTAATTCCTTTTTGGGGCGGCTGTGGCGTAGTGGTAATGGCAGTCGTCCCCCGATCGGAAGGTTGGAGGTTCGAATCCCGGTTCCCCACACCATGTGTCGTTGTGTCCCTGGGCAAGACACTTAACCCCGAGTTGCTCCCGGTAGGACTGGATGGCGCCTTGCATGGCAGTCTGCCGCTACCGGTGTATGAATGTGTGTATGAATGGGTGGATGGTTGGTATTGTAAAGTGCTTTGGGGCCCCTCATAGGGGGCTGGAAAGCGCTATATAAATAAGCTCCATTTACCATTATTATTATTATTATTATTAAGCCGATTTACGCAGTTTTCGGCAGTGTCCGTCAGTTTTTGGCAGTGCCCGCCAGCTTCGGTTACCTCCAGCTTCGACAGCCGGCTTTGGACAGACCGTCTGCCCCATCAGAGATTGCTTCGCTTGGATAAATGAGCTGGAAACGGTCGGTGAACTCTGTGGACGTCTCAGGCGGACGAATGGATTGGCGGCCTGGATGTTGTTGGCACTCGGAGCTAACAAGCTAAAATGCGGACGGACGGCTTGGCGGCCTGGATGTTGTTGGCACTCGGAGCTAACAAGCTAAAACGCGGACGGACGGCTTGGCGGTTGGTGGCACCCGAAGCTAACATGCTAACACCAGCCCCACCGGGGAGACGGAGCCGACGGGCGGCACAGAGGCCTGCTGCGGCCGTGAGCTTGCCTCTATGTCCGCCTGGCAGCCTCAGATGTTGGATGGACACCGAGCTAACATGCTAAAATGCAGAGAAACAGCTGCGGCAGCCATTTGGAGGGGCTAACATGCTAACGCGCGCAGCTATTGGAGGGGCTAAAATGCTAATGCGCGCAGCCTTTTGGATGGACACCGCAGAGAAACAATTCCCAGTAAGTTATTCACTCTTTTCCCCTTCATTATGTATGGAGTTAACATGCTAACAGTCCTTCCTGTAAACAGTTCGGACCGCGTGAAGCAGCACGAAGCTGCAGAGCTCGGACGTGCAACGAGCTAACATGCAAAAAGACAGACAGGCTTGACCAGCTCAAAGTAAGAAATTAACTTTTTATTTTGTCTCCAAATGTACGTGTTTTTGGATAATTATGTAGGGTACTGTGTTAGGATAGGCGAAGTGCTTGGTAACTTGGTAACTGTTTTGTACCGTACATGTACGTGTATAAGTGGCGGCTCGTGTGTTTTCCGACTTACGGTGATTTTCGTGTTACGAACGGGCGTAGGAACGGAACTCGTTCGTAAGTCGGGGATCACCTGTAATTTATTTTTTGCATTCTAACTACGTGTGCATACTTTAATTTAAACATCAAAACATTCAGCTCATTCAGGAGATGGGTGCCAGGACTTGGATTTTATAACTATAATTTTTCAAGCTATTTCACTTAAAGTATTTTCCTACTGAAACACTGATACGTCCAGTTTTATTCAAGAAATTTTTCTTTAAAAATTCTGCTTCAGCATGTTTGCTCTACTTTTGCCTTCTTGTACTTTTTTAAT
Organism: Garcialebias charrua; assembly: GCA_038048925.1. Classification (NCBI taxonomy): domain Eukaryota; kingdom Metazoa; phylum Chordata; class Actinopteri; order Cyprinodontiformes; family Rivulidae; genus Garcialebias; species Garcialebias charrua. The sequence continues at coordinate 5,077 of JBBPBX010014750.1, read as the reverse complement.
TTTCAAGTTTTTTCCCCTTCCAGTTACTTTTAGCTACCATTTTACTACCGCAATTTCCGCCCTTTAAGTCGCTCCGCCCCATAAGTCGCTTTAGTCCAATGTCCAATAAATTGGAAAAATCCATAAATGTGTCGCACCTCCGTATACGTCGCATTTATTATGCGTCACCGCTGACGCGTCGCGTATGATACGTGTCACCTGCATATGGCAGCCACAGGAGCGTGCACGGAAAGACTATACAAGATTAACACGGTAAAAACAATTATTTGTTTGCTAAAAATTATAGCAAAGATGTGTCTTAGCTTAACCTTTCCTTAATAAATGCATGTAATTGTCAAATCAGCTGGTTTTAAAAAGTAGTTTCGCTACGTGCACGTGCAACAAGCGGATACGCTTCATTTCTTAAAAATTTAGCAAGATAAACACTTAAAAAAGATATTTGTTTGCTAACATTATAGCAAAAGTGTTTCTGAGCTTAACCGTTCCTTAATAAATGCACGTAATGGTCAAATCTGCTGGATTTAAATTGTTTCGCTTTGACGTCTTCCAAACGGTCGCGCGCGCTGCGAAAATAAATTATAAATAAATCAAATTTTAGCTCAAACATCTCCTACAGCTAACAGGTTGTAAAAATCCATCCAGTGATTACTTTCTGTAAGTTTCATCAAAATCTGTCTGGTGGTTCTTGAGCTATTTTGCTAACATCAAAAAAGGCGTTCAATACAGGATCAACTGGACTTTATTTGTTGCAGAAAACGTTTCGACTTCTGTCCATAAGTCTTTTTCAATTCTGAATGGAAGCTGTGAGAACTTTTTTTTTTGCTAACAAACAGTTCAGACCTACCTCCAGAGTTCAGGAGGCCGGGCTGCGACAGAGTGAGTCTGAGCAGAGGAGGCTTTTTTTGGACACATGAGCTGGAAACGGTCGGTGGACCCTAGCGGCCGAAAGTACTACTGCTGCCCCTAGCGGCCAAAAGTGGTACTGCTCCATTTTTTTCCCGTCGAATAATAATAATAATAATAATGAATTCAATTTATAACGCACTTTTCATTAGTGAAAATCTCAAAGTGCTACACACATTGAATGCTACACACATTCATACACCGGTAGCGGCAGACTACCATGCAAGGTGCTTTCCAGTCCTACCGGGAGCAACTCGGGGTTAAGTGTCTTGCCCAAGGACACGACGACACATGGTGTGGGGAACCGGGATTCGAACCGCCAACCTTCTGATCGAAGGGAGAATGAATGGAAACTGTCAAATCTCAGCCAAAAATTGGTCTAAAAATATGGGGGAAAAATCCATAAATATGTCGCTTCGCCCCATAAGTCGCAGGACATGAAAATTAGTAAAAGAAACTGTGACTTATAGGCCGGAAATACGGTACTTATATCTAAATTTCCTACTCAGATTTTAGCGAGCTTTTTTATGCTTTTTGTTCCAGCTAGCTCTTTCATACCTTTTGCTCGTTAGCCTTTTGCTTGTTCCAGCTACCATTTTTTAGCTTTTAGCCAGCTTTTTTATGCTTTTTGTTCCAGCTAGCTCTTTCATACTTTTTGTTCTTATTTAGCCTTTTGCTTGTCCTAGCTTCTAGCTACATTTAGCTTTTAACCATTTTGCTGCATTAGCTTTTGGATAGCCTTTTTAACCTTTACCCTACATTTAGCTTCTTTTAGCATTTAGCCAAATATTTTTGTCTCTTAGCGATTTCAGCTTCTTCAGCAAATTTCAGCAGTCGTACAGCACTCAGCATTTGCACTGCATTTTTGCAGAAAATGCACTTCTTCCCATTGTTCTCGTTATTTTAAACATCAAATAGAGCCACACGGATGCTCCCGTTTTGAAAATCAGGTCACTTTTATTTCAGAACAGCTTCTCTGTGCACTGTTTGGACTTTGCATGCCACACAGAGATACGAGAGCTTTCATCACCTGCTGAAAGAAGGCCTCTTCAACATGAGCCATGGTATGCTCATCCTCCATGTAACCTTTCAGAGGCTCTGTGTCGCCTCCAGCTGTGTCCACTCTGAAACATAGGAAGGTTTTGTTCCTCCCCGACGAATATTCCACATTCCTGAACTGAAACTTGAAGAAGAACGGGCTCATCCGCTCCCTAACAGAGACACAACATGTTCATTAGTGTTTGCTTTTTAGAAGAATTCACACACAAAAAAGTAAAAATAAAAACCCTTGGGCATGTTGTCTGAGGCTTGCACGTGTTCGCCTTTTCATAACTTGTCACGTTATCAGAGTGAAGACACCTGGAGTGGTAATATAAACGGACATTTCTATGAATCAAAGCTTCATCACATAATCTGATCTTTGACTGTGCCAGTCTTCTACAAAGCACATCCTCCTGCTGCCTCGCGTCAATAATTATTCATTATGTTGTACATAGACAGATGGATCCCAGATAGAGATCTCTTGTAGCTTTGTTATCAAACAAGCTTAAAGAACAGAGAGCGGAGAACAGATGCTAGGCAGAGTGATACAGGAGGCCCAAACGTCTATGTGACTCATCCCTATGCTTACCACTCAGCTAGACAAATGATGGCAGGTGCAAGTCATTTCTAAAACACTCACTAAATCAATGTGATATAAACTTTAAAAAAATCTAACGTTCTGATAACTCCAAAGGAGATGTACGAGTAACAGCCTCTGACTTTAGCCGTTTGGTGTGCATTAAAGCTCGCTCACCCTGTGACAATCTCAAAAGGAGGCAGCTCAATGGGCTGAAACTCTCCAGCACCCTCACTGGTTTTGGCCTCTGCTCCTGTTGCCCCTTCAGTTTCACCATTACTCTTCTTCTCGTCTGCTTTGGACGGCTCTGGCTTTTTGACCGCTTTCTCCTTCCCCTTGTCTTTATCCCTCTCGTCGTTGACTTTGCTTTCCGCGGTCTTCTCTTTCCTCCTAACGCCAAGCTTGCTGGTTCTGTCCGCCATGATGTTGCGGAAAGTAAGTGGGAGTGTTGGGAAAAAGAGATGGGGGGGCGACAGAAATAGAAAGAGAGGGAGAGCCAGTGTAAGTGGGGGCGATAACCCCGGTGCGTTTACAGAAATAGAACCCATTGTGTGCTGAGTTAGGGCTCAAGCATGTGTACGGTATATCTGTCTGGCTGCAGGCAGCTAAGTTACCGGTAACTAGCCCCCCTTCTTTTTTCCATGACCTGGTTACTGAAAGGCCACAGGATATTGCATGATAGCACCACTGTGGACATGCATTTTGTAGACAAATAAAAGTGGAGTTATAGTTGCCAAAGCAAGCAAGAAACACACTTCAGTTCATCAGGCTTTCCATCTGTCAGCACGCCAGCAACAGGCAGATATTAATAACGGTGCTCGGCTGAGTGTGCAGGGACTAACCAAGGCTATTTTGATACCCAACACCAGTTTTCTTTGTGCCTGCTCCAAAGCCCTGCGGTACATTAGGAGTTAGGAAGGCCGTCTAAAGGTCACTGCAAATAGGGGAGCGAGGCAGTCCAAACAAAAGCAAGCACAATAAGAGAGTAATGGTCCCGGTGCCGTAAACAAGAGTGCAGGGGTGCAGCGTGTCCTGGTGTGCATGTGCCCGTGGACAATCAATCTCTGAAATCACCCTGCATCAATACGTTGCTCTTGTGCCATTGTGTGTGTGGAGGTGGGGCGAGAGAAATTGGTTGGGCGAGGGCGTGTGTATTTGTGTGCAGATGGAAAATGCGTCTCTGCAGTGCAGATATAATAACTCGAGGACAGGACGGATAGAGGGGAGAGGGGCTGCGGTTCAATTACAATTTCCTCCCCCTCCCGCAGCTTTACTCTGTGCCAAGTAATTCATTTCAGAGGCAATTACAAGGACTGCATCCGAGCCTGGTCGACTAAGTCGAATGGATGAGCTGTCGGAGCCGGTGGAGGGAGGGACAGGCTCACAAGCAACACACCCAGAGAGAGCAGAAGACACACATCTTGATGAACACGTTCACACACATCTGAATCCACATACTCCCTGCAGTGATCATCATTAGGATCGCAGAGATCCTTGATAACTATTATCTGTGAGGGAGGTCTCTCTGTAGCTCCCACAGATGAATAGTTTGGATGTGAAGTGGATTTTAAGCAAAAACCTGTTCCTGCAGTTCAGTTTTCAATTGACTGGTTTCCGTTCTGGCCGTATCAACTAAATCAAAAGCAGCCTTGATTTACCAGTGCGGTTTTCTGACCTCGTTTGATGGTGAGGGGGGGAATGCAGCTCCGGAGGCTGTGACAGCTGCCTGCCTGCTGACTCCAATTTTATTTTAATGAAATTATTGCAATTACCCTGCCTCCCCACTGGCCCATCCCCAACCAACAGAGGCAACAGAGACAAAACACACTCAAGATAATGCATGTGTTGTTCTCCACTGTAACAGAGATGTAACACATGGCAACATAAAGTGAATTTCTGTTGCGTCCCATTTAAAATCCTGAAAGTTTGTGCCCTTAATGAAAATCAATAGGAGCCAGTCCTTTTGTCCACCAACGTGAATGTGGGTCATTTATAATTGTCTGCCTCTGTGTGTTTGCATGATATCTGTTAGCAAAATATCTCATGAACCACTGGACAGAGTTGAATCAAACGCTCTGAAAGTAATTATTGGATAAATATCCCAAACTAGGAATGCACGATATTATCGGCATGGTATTGGTCGATATTAGCGTTAAAGTTCAATGTTGGACATCACCGGCCATTGCATCACAATAACTCCCCGATATAAAAGACGCTGTTTCTGTATGACAACCCAGTGACAAGGATGTCTGCAGTATCAGAACATCACGTGCGCCTACCTGATCCGATCACGGCGGAGAGGAAAATTCAAAATGTCGGCGGTGTGGAAGTTTTTTTCGTTGAGGATGTCAGATTCTGAAGATTTATGGACTACGTTGAGCCTCACTACATAGTCCCCAGTCAGAGATATTTTTACGACGTAGCCTTACCGGAGTTACAAACCGTCATTTTTGACGTCATTGAGAAGCTAATAGCCGATAGCACTTGGGTGAGTTTTACCACAGACATTTGGACATCGTGTTAGCCCCGTTAGCATGATTAGTCTTACGGCACAAT